>JAUZNK010083410.1:0-13015 GCA_035046665.1 Euphysa ruthae | reverse complement strand
ATGGTTGAACACTTGCTACGTAATGGAGCCAATGTCTCTATAACTGATAATGAGCAAAAGACTGCATTGGACCACGCCGTAAAAGATAGCCCGTATGTATAAGACATTTTATAACGAACCTTTATTCAGAGTCAATCATGCTTTGACTAATTCTAATTGGACGATAACAGATTCAAGATGCAGCATTAAGAAAATGCCTTTTTGATTTAAAATTAAAAGTATTTTCCACCTGGAAAATAAGTTAGAGCAATAAACAACATGCTGCCCGTTTTTTAGTGAAATGTAAATCAATCAAATTATTATCAATCATACTTTTAAATTTTTATTGAATACGCACGAATTGCAATTATTATTATGAAATATGTTTCCATAAAAAAAAAATTAACGATATATCTGCGAAATAAGCATCCTATTATTTTATTTTAGAGTATTTGGTATGTTATCAGACGACACAGACACAAATAAAGTGGATGCATTATGTAGTAGGGAGATTGACATCATGAAACAAAGAGATATCAGTATGCAAAAAACTGAGCAGCTGAGGACTGCTAATAAAAATTTGGAAGAAAAAATCCAACAACTACGTGAAGTCAGAAAAAAGTAAGCTATGATTTTAAAGATATATCTATACTCTAGCTAGAATGCGCGCTTTTATTTACAAATTATGCAATTTTGGATATAAAATATAGAATTCACAGTTGGTAAAACGTCGTGATTGTGAAATATAGAATTCATCGTTAGAAAAATGTCAATTCATCGTTGGAAAAACGTTAGGATTGTAAAATTCTACCAACAGACAAGACGTGACATTAAACGTTGAATAGAAATTTTATGTACGAGCAAAATCATAACATAATCTGAAATTTAAAGTTTTTCTAATGATCTTGCTATAAAAAAACTCTCTAATGATTACAAGAAAATATAGTCGTGATAATATAAGAAATAATATAACCATGATCAATGTTCAGATTGAAAAGAATTAAGATTAATAATCTAATATAAGTATGAGTTTTAACCACATATGTTTTAGCTTAAATCCCATGTTTAGAAGTTTATCCAAGTTTGAACAGTTTTTAGCGTATCGATTATTAATTTCAAATTGGGTGATTTAAAGTCTACTTTAAAATAAATAAAACATGTTCCATAGTTTTAATGAAAAATAGACGAATAAGGAAGTGTTAGAATATGCCAATGTAGGGTTTATTATTTTTGCAAGAATTTTTGTACCTTTTCTATAAGATATGAAATTAGAAAAAAAGAAATTAAAAGTGGAAAATTTAAAAAATTGCTAAAAAAAAAAAGGGTTATAATTGATTAACTGCGCATCTTTTTAAAACTGTAATATGAACTGTAGATCATTGTCCATGAATATTAATTCATTCCCCATACATTTGTAAAACATAAATTTTCAGCATTTCGAAAAAATAAATTAAAACTTTTCTCTTTCTCTTAGACAAAAGGGAAGCAATATTGTAAATGGCATTCGAAAGAAATCAGTTCGCATGCTTAATAAACATAAGTACGATGCAAATAAAATCAAAGAGCTGACCGGCGAAGTTGAACAAGACAAAGAGATGAAGATACTGGAGAATAAGATTACTGATTTAGAGAATAACTATGAAAAGGTAATGGTGCACTATGACATCATTTGTGCTGAGGATTTAGACGTTCGTGGACGATTAGCATTTGTGCATGAGAAAATGAAGAAGTTAGAGGTGTCTATAGCAAGTGTAAAGCAAGAATTAAGTTTAGCTGGAGAAGATTCCAACATGGCATCTTTTGAAATAAAAGAAGCTGAACGCGAATTAGAGAGGAAAATGAAGGAAATAACTGAAGTGCAGATAAAGATAGATGAGTGTAAAAAAGAAAATGAATCAGCTAAGCAAAACTATGAAAAAGAGATCAATGAATTAAGGATTAAACTCAAGGAAAGCAATTCAGTTTTACAAAAGTATAAATTTGGACTACTCGATGATTTGGAAAATGAATTGAAGACTGCTGAAGAAAATAATATTGCTACAACCAAAAAAATTAATAATATCAAATTTTTTTTCAAAAAATTAAACAAGAAATATAAGGCACTAAAAGAAACTCAAGTGTCAGGAGAGCAAAACTCTCAATAAAAATGACGAAATTTTGCACTTTTTTTTTATCCATATGTTCTGAGTCCAAGGATTTAGTCTAATTCGACACATTTGACAGAGCTTAAAATATTTAATGATATATTATCAAAAATCAATTTTTAGAGCAAAGCAGTGATATTCGGAAATAAAATAGTTCATATACCAACCAAAATGAGGGTATGGGAAACAAACTATCAAATTTATTCCTTATTTATACCAAAACATTTTGTCTCTCGAAAAGCCTAGTGGTTTAACAAACAAATTTGACTAAACACAAGTAGTATCACAAAAAAGTAGCCATACAAACCTTCCATGATTGATTGACATGTTACAAGACTAACAAAAAATGGTAAAAATATCAGCAATTCCATATTTGTTATCTGTTTTTTCAAAACAGAAGCCCTGTTTTGAATAGGAGAATTTATATGTGGGTTTATGTAACCACCTGATTAAACTAATTAATGGCGATACATTATTAACTTTAAACGATTATTTGTGCAGATAAAAACCGTTTTTGTCTTTCAGCAGGTGTGATTATCTACGTAAACAATATCAAAAATTTAAAAGAAATTTTATATATTGTTTACAAGTCTGAGTAATTTAATGAAAAGTCAACAATCTTTTGAAAAAAGTTTTTGGCGAATCAGATCTTCTGAGACTTTCGAAAATCGGAGCTAAAATTTGAATCACTTTTATTTAAATTAGCGATTCTAGCCATGTTATTTTTTTTTACTTCTTCGAATTCAGCTATTTTTATTACCAATACCTGTTGAATGCATTCAATTTTTTACTTATATTACGGCGTTTCAGCACCACGTTGCTTTCGTAACCTTAACAACAACTAAACATTATATACTGCAACTTGGATTGAATTTATTTTTAAAAAATTAAGAAATATGATTTAAATATATAGAATTAAATATAATGCTCGCTATTCATCTTATTTTATTTTTAAAGGAGTCATTCATAAAGCAAGAGCTGGCCAAAAAGGAGTGACTCCGTAAAGATAAACTTAACTGACAATAACAATCACCAAAATCTTTCCAGAATATCACCCAACAAAAGTCGTTGTAGGGATAAATATTTAATACGGAATATTTAAATTATAATAGCTATATAATTTTTTTTTTTTTCAAAAGAAGAGTCGATATTTACGATGGTGGCTTTAGAATACAAAATGAGGAAATTAAAGAAACCAACAAAAACAAGAGCATACATTGCTTTTTGTCAAACGTTCGTTATATTTTATTCCGAAGAAACTCATATTTGTGTAAAAAGTATAGAAAGAACTTTAAACAAACAATAATTAAAAATAGAGAGTTAACGAATATTGGTGTAGATGCATTACCTGCATTGCCATATCTGCTCTAGATCTTCCTACTGTATTTGTTTGTTTAATGATTATAGGATGTTCATATCGGTTTTATTCTTGTTAGTTTTCTTTGATGAGGATACCGATATAATAGATTAATATTCCTGGTTGCTACAATGCCAACATATAGAAAGTAGCCCCAAAGTATTTGTTAAATGTGTTGAAGTTGTAGTACCGATTTTGGCTTGGAGGTTGAGGGTGATCCTGTATCTCTAACGGTTCGGTTTTCTGAAAAATTTCAAAAAATAAATGAGCTGAAATTTTGTACAAGTTATTCAAACAATGCAGTAGGATTTCCTGTAAACCCAATGCTATATTATAACAATTTTTAGTAAACCTAAATCTGTCTGTGACAAGTCCTCTAGGAATTTTAACCAGCCTGTGGTTAGCCTTGACAACAACTTGAACATCACCTCTTCCCATTGGCCACTATCCAAAGGAATTTTTTTATTGCCATGGAGAGTGGGACAGTTATCGTTATCAACACCGTGATACTCCACTCAAATCTTCAATATTGATACAGAGGAATGTGCTCAGGGAATTGCTTCATGGTTTCATGTTGGCATCGATGTCTATGTTCCCTCTCGAAAGTATCAAGTGAAACTACACTCTAGCCCATGCTTTTCTCCAGCAGTTGCTCTCATAACATTCGTCTTATTCAGTGAACTGGTTGTGTTGAAAACAGATGTCTTTTTATCCAAAACTGGCATGATATGCAAGTGTACTATACTGTTTGGTGGTGGTATCATGCAAGAATATTTTGAAGTTCCAATGTCCTCGCTAGGGTATACGTTTCTAATTTAAAGAATCTTAGAAATGTGGTAAGTTAAGAGCAGTGAGATGTAAAGAGGTAAGGATTTGAGAGGTAAGAGTTATATACGAGATAAGGAAAACCTTAGATGCAAAATAATTGCTGACGTTAAATTTTAAACGGGTTCGAGGTTGTGATTGGGATTTCTAAGTTATTTTAATTTGTAAACATTTTTTTCTTTCTTAAAAAGTTGTCATTAATTACTTTTCACTTTTTTTTTTAAATTTTAATTAGGATCAATCTAACAACAAATTTGATGTTTTAGAAATATAAAAAGAAATTCCCTTGCCTTTCTTACGGTATCTTCTGAATTTTGAGTATAATAAGTATAAAAGAATAATTTAGAAATGTTAGGACTGTGGCCTATCGGTAGCAAATTTTCCGATAATATTGCATTATAATGGAAAAAGTCGTGGGTTCAAATCATCCACTTTAGAGCGAAAAAAAAATTTTTCGTCATCGATTGTTGCCGTAGCTCACATGGTAGCTTTAAATTGAGTCAATGTCAGATTCATGATCTATTTTCCGCATTAAAAAGTTCGTAATCAAAAATCGATAATCGAACACAATCAGAACTAAAAAAAAAAGCACTTTAAACTAAAAATAAAAATAATTGTAATGTGATTACTAGAGTGTATAATAGACAATTTTTTATTCCAAATGCAAATTAGCGCTTTTTGATTGTTGAGTAACGAAGCTTTTATTCATTTGAAATATAAGGTAACGAGCGCTGGAAAACAATTCTGGAAAAGCTTATTTTATCAATTGAGAATCTAGTTTAAAGTTTGTCTAATTAGGAATATTACAAACTCACATTATGTTTACAAATTTAACTACAAGTGTTAGAAGGACGTTGACAATGTATGTGCTAAATTCTTACTAGATCTACCAGATGAAAAATATGTGATTTTTAAAAAACCCGAATGTTATATTTTGTTATTTTTATAATGTTCCTATATTTTTCTACCTGCTTAGAATAATAGGGAAGTTTAACTTCTCTAGCAATCATTTGAAAAATCAGTTTTTATAATAATTTTTATCAATTTCAGATCTTTTTTTTTTGAAATTTTATATAACTTGATTTTTTTTGAGAAGATTTAATCAAAGCTCTTAACATCTACTGGTTAATGGATTCTTTGATGTTAACAAAAAGTGCGCCTACCACATATAACTAAGCTTTTAGAAATTCCATTTAACTTTTGCTTAAATTTATTTTATATGGTGAGAGTTGTGAGCTTTGCAGTTGGAGCTCATTAGCAACAACGCAAAAAATTCTGTAATGTAAGGAAGATTTTTTTGCTGACTCAACAGTTTTTTGAGTCAAAATTCAGGCTTATTTTTTCCTATTTTGTCTCCCCTTCCCATTTCTTTATTAATAATATTTAGCCAGTAGAGAACAATTAAATGGAGAAAATACTTACAAAATCAAAACCAAATCAAAATTAATTTCAATACTGTCCACAGAGAATTTTATTTAAACGTTTAAACAAAAGAATCATTAACATTCCATTCGAATGTCAACATCAAATTGTTTTAACATTTAATTTCGTGTCTTTGTGTTGCAGACTGTAATTTAAATTTAAATTCAATTTAAATTGAAATATATTAGATATATAGAGGGAGCGGAATATACTTTTTTTTCAAAAAAAACAAAAAAAAAAAACTAAAGTTGTTATGAACAACACACAGTTCAAAACATTAAAAATAAAAACCCAAAAATTAAATTGAAAATAGCCTTTTTAAAAAAATAGCGCAATGAAATAAATGCATTTTAAAAGAATCAACAATCTATTCATAAAATATTCACGAGCGTTGAATAAAAAACTTCTCAATTGGTTGCAATGATTTAAAAAATTCCTCGACAAGAAAACGTTATAGATTGACTCACTGAAGGTGAATGGAAGATTGAGAACGACTAAAAAAAAGTTTATACCAGTAAAAATTATTACAAGCCAGTACAAAGAAAATTAGCAGCTTTTTTTCTACAGATGCGAAATGGCAAAGAGATGTTAAAGAGGCTAAATGCAGTTATAAATGAAATCGAAAAAGGTATTCTATTAAAATCGTATATTTTTATTGTAGAATGTAAATTTTCGCGAAAGAATCTACGAGAAACTTATCTGCTGAAAAATTTCTAATTTTGACTGGCCTGAATTTGGGGTTGGTAGAAATTGGCCGAAACGCAACCAATATTATAACTTCCATTATTTTTAAAAGGTAATCGAAGAATACAATGTCATATTTTTTTAAATTTAAAATATTAAATTATCAGTAGTCATAGATTTTGAAAATAAAATAGTTACTTTTAGCATTTAAAGACAGACATTTCCTTTGCACGTAAAGAATATTAAGATAATTTTCATGCAAATTCGGTTGCAGTACAGTTTGGCTTACTTAATTAAGACATGTTTTTCATTTATGCTCATTATGTATATCTCAGTAGAAATATTATTGTGTTTATATTTACGCGCAACTTCACTATAACTAAAATAGCGTTATTTCCAAACCTGCACTGTGATTGAATTTTCGTTGAATACATATATTTTGATATTTTAATCACCCAGAACTTTGGTTTTAGGCGAAAATCATTACATGAGCCAGATGTTTTTTTTTGTCATAGAAACTAGCTTTGCAACTAACCGCACCAACGGGAATGGGTCAAGTCAAATCTGATTTACAGGTTGAAATGGATGAAATGAAATCTAACATGTACATGGGGGCTGGTCAGTGGAAATCTGATATAATGCAAACAGGTACTTACATTGTTGACAACGAGGGTCAAGATCTCGAAAAAAGCGAGCCTTTGTATAATTATAATATAAAATTACAAATCAAAAAGAACAAGCGTGGACGTAAAGAATTAGATTTAAGCATGAGCGAAATGAGACGTATTTACAAAAAATCTTTAACTAGGACGACAATAGAAGTATTAAAGTTGAACGGTAATTATTTAACAACGCTACCACATCACGTGACGTATTTATTTCAATTAAAAGAGTTATACCTGAATAATAACAACTTTGAGTATGTTCCTATGCAAGTATATGTTCTTAAGTCGCTAGAAATTCTCAATCTATCTTTTAACAAAATAACAACGATACCTTTGGCACTGGCGCAGATGAAATCTTTGATAAAACTCGACTTAAGTTACAACAAGCTCCAATCGCTTACGACGAAATGCGATACTCTAATAAATCTTGAGGAACTAAACTTAGAAGGGAATTTATTCACGCGGTTTTCGAGTTCAACATGCGAGATACATGAACTAAGAATCTTGAAGCTATGCAAGAACCAGATTAAATATTTACCAAAAGACATCAAGAAGTTGACTAATTTAAAAGAGTTACATATTTCAGAAAATGGGTTATCAAAAATACATCCAAGTTTGACAGAATTTTTAAAAAACTTAACTCGTTTTAAAATTAAAAAACCACCACCTAGAGACCTGATTAGCAAACCAATCAATGAGACAGTTAGGCACAGAACTCATAACAAATTTTCGGTGCCTGTTAAGTTTGATTTACCACCGGTATCCAAAACAAGTGACCGAATCAAAAGCATATACGATGATACAGATGATGACTCGGAAAGCGACGATAACCAATACGTTTTCAAATCATACGTATTTAATACAGCACAGCGACCAGATTTACGGAGAAGTACTTTATTGTGATAGCTTAAAAATTATACCGAAAAATTTTTTTACATACAGCAACAAAATATTCTCTATCGTAACACAAAGTCCCAGAGTTTGCAAGAATCTATCACATGGATTCATTTTTATAATTTAAGTCTTGATCGAAGATATTATATTAGCTGCTGCTTGCCCACTGTTTTTCACGTTATACTTTTTTCGTGGCTTTATTTTTTTTACACCAGTCATTATTGGTTTTAACTTTAACGTAGTAGCACAAAAAAGGTCGATAAAAACGTTTTTAGGTTGATAAATAAAAAAAATCAAGCACCAACTGGTTCTCTGGTGTTAACAGGAAAATCTTAATTTAAGCCTTAAATATTAATCTTAAAAACGTGGTCCTAATTGGTGACACTCGGCTCCGGTAGAATAATGACCGATATGGCAGGTTCTAAAAGTAACATCTGAAGATTAAGTATTGGTCATATGCCGTTACATGATTTTGTTATTCCCATCATTGCACGCCTAAAAATAATACTATTCATTTTAAGATTTTATGTCAGTACATTTTAGACACAATGACAGCAGAAATAAATTAGTATATGTATCTAAATACATAGCAATGCCACATGAAAATCTTGAACGTCCCATTGTTCATTCAAAACATAGCAAAACTCATTAATAAATAAATGATAAATTTCCATAGCAACGATTCACCTGTTAACAGCTTTTCAAACAACTAAAGTTGCTTCATATAAAACCCTCTAAATTTGTATCACCTTTTTATTGCTTTTGTTATATTCTAGCTTACCACGATATTTAAAATAGATGAAGATAATTTTACCAACGATTTACAGAAAACCTCAAAATTTTTTGCGCGAAATATAAGCATGAGAAAAGCAACATAGGTATTTTGATATAAGCCTTCTTCTTTTCCACCATCTGAATATTTACACTCCCAATATATAACAGATATTCTTAAGAAAAAAGATTCGTTTCTTCGCACGAGCGAAATAGTATCACTTCCTTATTGGCTAATTACTAGTAAACTTGTACTCGCTATTGCGATTGAAATTCGATTAAAATCATTTAACTCTTCACTATCGCAAGTCTTTACAGTCTCCACCCCTCATGGAGCATTTTCAAACATACGCACAAATTCACTGAAAAGATCTCCACATACGGAGCGATATTTCTGTATGGAATAATGAATAAAATCGAGTAACACTTCTTTAGATAAGACGAGAAATATTTTAAAAATATAAAATGTGCATCCTAAAATAAATCTCAGCGAAAAGAAAAAAACCTTTTTTACTTAAAAAAAAATAATAATAATAAATAATAAAAATCAAAAAACTTTGAGATTCTACATAAAAAAAAAAAAAAAAAAAAAAAAAAAATCCGTTAATTCAGAATCTACGCTACTCCGGATTGACCGTTTGCTTGCTCTTTCATCCCGTTTAGAACTTTTGAAGGTACCTTGTTCAAATTTTATCGACATAATAAAAGAGCTTCGCACCCTGCAGTAAAAATGCTGTAATTTAAGACGTTCACTTCTTAAATTACATAAATCACTTTTATCTATAACGAAAATTTCCAATCTCAAAAGAATTATAATACTGGAGTCAATGCCCATTTAATTAATTCAACTAATTACGAAAAAATTTCGATTCCTGTCTATTTTGCAATTAAACACCCAGATTCAAAATTATAGGCGTTCCATAACAAGTTATTCGCACAAGACTTTAAAAACAACAGTAATAATAACATTTCTTTTACAAAGATAGCTTCACTGTTAATATAATTTCAAAATTTCTGGCAATTGCACGGTTAATAATCTTGAGGTATAATCTCCTCACCCCTTTCTTTTACAGCTAGCTTTTTTCTGTTCTCGTCGCCACACTCTTTCGATGTACTGCGAGTTCTTGATGAGTGTTTTCCCTCAGGGGTGTCAGAACATTGTTTTTGTTGTGGACTTGGTGAATGTGTTCGGTCATTGATAGCAGAACGCTTACGTTCTCTACTAACCGCTCGCTTTTTTGGTGAACTACTACTTCTACGTCTATCAATGAAATATAATAGCTATATATATGTGTTTGTGTGTTTTTAGGCGCCTAAAATCTTAAAATGACAATATTTGAGAATATTTTCGCCCATTACTATAAAGCAAGTTTTTTTTTTTCAAAAATTTAAAATCTCTAAGGCTTCGTAAAAATTCCAAAAAGGAATTTTTTTAAGTAATTGCCGAGTTAAATGCGATGATTAATGCACAAAAATATTATTCTGTTAATTAAAAATAGGCCTTCCCAAATGTAAACCCCAAAATATTAACTATAATTTCTAAATGTATTTGAAATTTAATGAATTGAATGAGTAGCTTATTAATAAATAATAAGTGATTTCTGGACCAGGTTTTTCCCAGGCCAATTAAAAAAGAATTTTTGCCATTTGAATAAAGGCATGACTTTAGTGCCAAAGATACAAACTTTCTCTCAATTTGCTTGTTAATTCTCTTTTTGAAAATTTTCCATGGAGTTACATTTGATAAATTTTTTTCATAACCGCATGAGTGCAGTTCTTGTTCCAAAAAATTTACACAACATTTGACCTAAAAATAAGACCGTTTTGAGAAAGAAATTGAAGTCCAATTTTTAGACCTATTATTATTACCAAGAATACGTGTTTGAAAAAATTGTATAGACAAACAGACTGAAGAATATAATCAGCACAATATGAGTTAAATCTCAAGAAACCCAAATTCGATAACTAACAAATATGAATGTCAGTACCTTTCCCTCCTCCTAAGTGCTGGAGAATTGCTTCTTTTATCCTCATGATGCTCTCTAAAAATTCAAAGTTTAGAATAGAAGTATACCAGAATAGAAATTATCTTTCTGCTTTTAGTCACTCCTTGGAGTCTTGTGGTGATAGCGAGTAGGACTACATGTCATCGGTACCAGTATGTCGAACTTTTTCATAATGAAACTATTTAATTTCAACCACATAAAATATATTTGCTCTGTTTCAAACCCGTTATATATGTTACATTAACAATAAATAATTTTTTCAAAAGTTACCCGAATTTCAGTTTGGCTATACCTCCAGTCATTAGGTTCTGAGCATAGAAGAAAAATTCAGACTCAAGATTAACTTTAAAAAAGTTGGACCATGTAATTAGTAATTTTAGACACATTATGAAAAACGTAGTATTTTTAGTAGAAGTGAGCAGTGCGGTAGTAATAATAGCGGTCATGGTAGTCATAACAGCAGTCATAGCAGCGACAACGATATCAAAAATCCAAGCGAAAATTTCTGAAAAAGAATTAAGATAGTATTGAGAGCACACGTATTAACTGATCTTTACTAAATAATTTAATGATACTCTCGTACACGATGTCTTCATTTAAAACATATTTTACAGCTAAATACGGAGAAATCTACAAAACAAAACAAAATCATTACATCGAGCGAAAACTAACATGAGGAAATCGAAAAATCAATTTATTTTCCTTCAAAAATGCATAAAGCACAAGTTAATACCGAAAACTATTCGAATAAACTGTCCTATTCAAAAGAACAAGAGAGCAAAATAATTACAGAGGATAGATTTGAGCTTCTGCCTCAAAAATGAATCAAAATCATGTTACTTTAAGCAAATTCAATTAGTAAAATCAGTTAAAAATGACCTGCTAACAAAATTAATACAAGAAGACTACGAATCTGTTGAAAGGATAACTGAAAAAGCGAGATAAAACATGTTTATTAAATCAAAAGCACGTTTATTCAAAAAATTTGAAATTATTTAAAATAAACTTCCTAAAAAAAAACAAACAATACACCGTTTTACAAAAGACGCAATGTTAAATTTATGTGATTCCGAAATACCTGATAAACACAGAAACCTTCTCCAGTTACAACCAGAATTTGTACCAAATAACAAGAAGTAACCCTATTTAGAATTAATAGCCAAAACTGAATCATCTGCATTAAAACTAGAATAAGATAATAAAATCGAGGATGCACAAGACCTAAGAAAAAGTTTAAAATGTTTAAAATGCCACGAAATAATAATTTAATTCGTGACCAAAAACAAGCATTGCAGGAATTAAGACGAGAAAAAAACATTGACATATACCCTTTTGATAACGAATAGGCTTCGCTAGAATTGAAAATGATAAAGCAATTAACAAAATTCGTAAAGAAATTGGGTAAACAAAAATATTAACTGAAGATCCAACCCGCGGGTTTGCTGTCAAAAAACCAACCTCTTTATCAAAATTAAACAAGGACGATTTACTAAATAAGAATATGAAAATCTATACCGCAATTCCCCCATAAATGTATGGTGAAATTAAAGCTCCCAAGCCCGAAAAATCTTACCTAATGAGGATAGTAGTTTCGACAATTGGAACCCCTAGCTATGGAATACCATAAAATCTAGTAAAAATATTCTAGCCGATATTAAGCGAAAATTAGACCAGATTAAAAAACTCATCTTTGTTTGTAAACCAAGCCAGATCATTGGATATTTCAAAAGATGAAATACAAGTTTCCTACGATGCTATAAATCTATATCCCTCAATTCCCTTAAAAGAAGCCGCAACAATATTACTTGAAACACTCAACACCTACACAAATTTAAATAAACACACAAAATCAAACATTGCAAAAATAAAAGCCCTTATTAAACTGTGTCTTTATAAATGTTATTTTTTATGGGATCAGGAAATTCATGAGCTAGTCAATTCAGGCCACATCGGACTTTCTGTAATGGTAGTATTAATTAAGAGTTTCCTCAAATATCATTAAAAGGCAATTGAAATATCAATACGTATTGACCCACCAATACATTTGAAATCTTTCCTCAGATATATCAATGATAGACACGCCCGGTTCCCAAACAAAGAGAATGCAATCGCGTTTACTAAATAATCAACATCAAATATACAATAGAGATAGAAAACGAAAACAAAACATTGAATTTTCTAAATGTAAAAATAATAAATAATCAAACAGGTAAATACAATTTCAATGTACACAGGATGGAAGCAGTAACAAACATTCAGGTCAAATAT
>JAUZNK010083399.1:0-13017 GCA_035046665.1 Euphysa ruthae | reverse complement strand
TTCGAGAAAAAGATATTTTCGATGACGAAAGAAAACATATGATCAGTATTGTGGGAAACTTTTGTCGGAAATCAGAGAAAAATTGCAATCTGACAATTAACCATCTCCAGAACACCTATCAAATGAAAAGCTACATGAAACTTGGATCCCTGAAAGTTTAAATACGTTTCTTAAATTTTAATTCCTGATTTGACAAATAGGATAGGAATCAGCCATACGATAGTGAGTGCCTATCGGCATCGTTTACATTCACCATTATTATTTGATTTTGTTGTACAGTTTGATCACAGTTTTAGCTCAATATGTTTACTCGCTCAATGTTTACTAGCTCAATATTTTTACTCACTCAATTTGGTTACTCGCTCAATATTTTTACTCGCTCAATATGTTTACTCGCTCAATATGTGTACTCACTCAATACCTTTACTCACTCAATATGTTTACTCGCTCAATATTTTTACTCGCTCAATATGTTTAGCCGCTCTATTAAGTTATTTTCGATTTTCTGCTTCAAACGACGAAGTTAGATCGTTTAAACAATTTGTTATACAGCAAGGTGATACTTTACCAATAATCCCCAAGGGTTAATCTCTACATATAAACTAAAAAGTTTCTTACTTTCCAGATGTGCATCTCTCCAAGAAATGGCTGCAGAAGGAGTGACCTACCCAAGCAAATTCATGTACAGTTTCAGGAACTTGTATAGGACACATTAGATCTGTTTTGGACTGACCCATTAGAATGAGATATAGTATAGGGGTAAATGGCATTTTCACACCTATTCAAACTCATTTGGAATATGCTAAAACCAGATATTTTAAACTTTTTTAGATGTACATAAAAAACTGGTTGGTGGTGCGAACAGATGCTCGTATGCGTCGTAGTTTGCAAGAACTATCGTGGTGACTGTTAAAATCGTTATGTAAGTATAAGCGTTTTTTTTTTAGAATTCCTTTTAAGTAAAAAGCATTTTGCTAGGCAAAAGTGATTAATGATCACGTATACGGTATATATGTACAGCACTTCATACAACATATCTGATGCTAATTGTAGTAATAAAAATATGTCACCAAGTAGTGTGGAAATAATCAAAACGATTTATCATTTATTTTCTACAGTTAATTGAATGATGTTCTCGATGATGAAAAAAATGAAAATTTTGACAATATTTTTGACATCTTAACTGCATAATTGTATTAAATATTTGATACTTATAACTTGTATTTTGAAACTTAAAATTTATTAATATACTTGTATGTTTCATTATCTCGTTTCCTAAGAAGGAGCCATATTTTTTTCGAAATTTACAAAATAACACTTTTAGGGTATTTGCCCAAAAAACAATGTCCGTATTGGATTTGGGAAGAATGGTTTTTCCACAAAACTGGAGACAATTAACATATTATGTGCTAAAATTCATCTTTATAACAATTACTTCCTTGTTGGCCCATTTTATAACCTTAATCTACTAGGTTAGAGAAGGAGTCGCTTTTGCTCAAGAAGTCAATACTGTAGCAGGTAAGCACAGGACTTGTAATAAACAAATTTTTCATGTCTTATCATGATATTGAAACAAAATCAGGTTATTATAAAAATTCTTTAACACTTCCAATAATTGATCATCTTGACTTGTCTTTAAAAGACCTGATTAACTCTACTAATCTTATTTGTTGCTAAGTGTTTTCGATTGATTCCCTTTTTGAAGTTCCTTGAAAGTTAACTTTAAAGGCTTTTTTCATTTTTATAAATCATATTTTCCAGACCCGATAGGAATAGATGCAGAGGGTGTTCTTTGGGAGAAACACTGGATTTGGTTTAGAGGTTGCCGTCTTGATAATACTATGGAAACTAAAATTAATTTGATTTATAACTTTGATGGTTAATGAGAGGCTGAACGACTCAGCACTTATGTACATACTATAGTAATAAAATGATTGAAGTGGTTTCTTCTGTTAATCGTAGTTAGCGTTTAATTTGGTTATTTTTTATTTGATAAAAGTGGCTTTGGTTTCTTGTTTCATTCAGGTTTTTATTCCCTGTATGCTATATGTTATGGCTTCTTGACGTGGCATTCATTTTCTCATAAGCCCTGTGTGTTATATGTCACTGGTATTGTAGCACCTAGAATCTCTTAGTTGTTTTTACAGCTAAACACTACCGAAAAGTCTTCTAGTATAATAAATGCAAAAAAATCATATATAACATGACCGTATTTGAAAAATGATTTTGAAGAAAGATCGCGGCACAACCCTTGAGTGTTTTCGGGCCCATAACTCAAATTAGTTAATTTTTACACTTTGAGGCTGTGTAAAAGCAAAATCACATACAAAATGTAATGAAATGCTATGTAATATAACCCAATCAAAAAAATTTGATTAACAATTTTTTTACTCAAATCCCCCCGGCAAAGTGTGTATATTATGTTATATGGTGCCCTGGCGCGACAGTGATTTGCTCGTAAACTCTATTAGTCAGAGATTTGGTTCAAAGCCTCAAGCTACCACAGTTTACGTTTTTACATGTGAGAGGGAAGGAACTTTTTCGTGGTTCACATACTTATTGAAATTTAAATAACAGCGAATCGTTATTTAGTTTTATTAACAATATCATCGTTGTCTGTTTATTTAACGAATGTAATTACATTATATTGTTGTTAATGGAAATTCAATAACTGTTTATTTTGATGGCTTCAGTTTGTAAACTGCAAAATTTTAGTTATAATTTTTCATACCAATATTCAGTTGTCAGCTGGAGCAAAAAAATTTAGACGCGTCACAGGAAAACCTTGCCGTGCATGATTAACTTGCAAGAAAGCATCCTATTGTTTACACATAAAACTATATCAGTTTGTTTAGATAATATTTTTAATATAGGAAAAAGTTAAAAGCTTGGTAGAATTTTTGTTTTGTTTTCTCTTCACCATATATTCAAATTAATATTTACTTGTCAATTAATCAACCATAGCCAAAGTAGACATATCCATAAATTAAAAAAATAATATATAAGTAAAAAATAATATATCACACTTTTGGAATGAATCAGCAAAAAATTCTTGTCAATTGAGTCCAAAAGTAAAGATTAAAGGTGAACCAGTAACTCTATTTATTTCTTGCATAACAATCCTTTATAATTTCTAGCTTAAAAGCGGAAATTGAAAAAAAAAACAAATTCGTTCATATATAAAAAATAAAATATGTGCACGTTATAACATATAAGATAACATGTGTTTAAATTTTTCATAAATTTAACAATTCAATTCTATGTAATAAAAATTTAAGCAACCAAAATAATAAGATCATATGGTCTTCAGTAAAATTACTTGCAAATTTACGCACTCCACCAGGGTGACAACCAGTGTCGCAACTAAATTAATTCATTTAAGACAGCTCACCAACAAATAGAAATGATTACTCAATTGTTTATAATTTGGTGTTAAAACTTTTCCCTAGGGTGTATTAAACATATATAAAATAATATAAATGATGTATTACAACTGAATTTTCGCATTTTATCGAAAAAATTGTTAAAATCATAAAAGCTTGTTGTAGAACATAATAGCTTTTTATGTGTTAATGTAACAGTCGTCATTTTTTTTTTTTTTTTTTTTTTTTGGAATGCATTTCATACATGCTTAAGGAGAACTGTTAGTAAAATGAAATCATTAAAATAATTATTTTGATCAATTATTTGGTAAATAATTGGTAATTATTGCTTTTATTGGTAAAATAATTAACTAGAGACCCTTCACGTCACGTGCAGGTTTTTAGAAAGATAACATGTGTCTAAATTTTCCACAAAATTATTAATCAAATTATATCTAATAAAATTAACCAGCCAAAATAAGATTGTAGATCACGTGGTTTTCATTAAATTCGCTAGAAAATTTATAAAATGCTTATTCACGAAAAAAAATAAGTATTTCAAAAATAGGTATTAAATAGGCAAATATAACTTTAGAAAAATTTGCTAGATGTGGTTTCCTTTCATTCAGTGGTATATTACTTATTTTATTCTTCGGCTCCAGCTATGCTAGTCATTGCCTTCGACATGACTGGGTTATTCCCTAAAGATGGCTAGCCAAGCATCTTAAAGTCGCAAACTAACAGCTCCTGGCCATGCATTTGATGGAATCTAACACGAAATGAAGATTTGCTATTTTTATCTTAGATAAAAATGAAGGAATTTTAATCTCTAAATGATTCCGATGCATCAGATCTAAAGGGTTGAAAGTTTATATTTCAAATAGACTGTCGTTGAGCCGAAATTATGTTATTCAAATGATAATTTCCTGTTTTTCCCCAGACTTGACAGAAGTAATTTAAGTAGAAAAAGAATATAGACAACTATTTTTGGTTTTTCAACAAAGTGACGAAATTTACATAGCATAGTGTTAGATTTATTTAACTTTTTTTAAAGTTCATCCATTCAAATTTCCATGAAAATTTGAATCTTTCAAAACATCAATTTAGTTAACAAAATTAGAAAGATAAAGTTTTTTACCATTGACTTTGATCTTGGTTTCACCATTTATTGGATTCGAAGGTACAGAGAAAATAATGAGCTCTGTTTTGAATCTATTCAAGGATATTAAGTTGGTTTTAAACCAGTTGGCTATATTCTTTAGATAAAAATTTACCTTTTTACAAATGTAGTGTAATTATGTTTTGATATACTGAAGATTTTTGTCACCAGCATAGTGATGAATAGAAGAGAACTTTACAGATTTCTATGAGGAATAGCACGTACAATAGACTTTAGAGAAGATTCATACCCGACAATAGAAAAAAAACATTGCGGTCATACAGATAAGATTGAAACCAATCCTTTGTTATGCTTTATTATTTAAATTCTCTACTTTAGAGATTAGAATATTATCATCCACATTATCAAAAGCTTTTTGAAGATCAATAAAAATTCCACATGCAAAATGAAAAGTATCAAGAGCTTATCTGATTTTTTAGTTATACTTATAAAAGAATGAAAAGTTGAATGCTTAAATCATAACTAAAATTGAAGTTTTGTAAAACACTTCAAACTTTTGATTAAAGAGTACAATCGGTAGATCAGCTTTCCTAGAAGTGTTCCGATCTTGGATGTATGTGAGATTGGCATGTAGTACATAAAAATTTAGAAAATTTATTGATGTAAGAGCAGAACAGTTCAACAAGAATGGGAAAAAACACATTACTGAAATCTTTAAGTATACGTTTTCGTATACTATTAGTTCCAGGTGCCTTTCTAGGTTTCAAGTTTGATATGAGTGAACCAAATTCAAATCTATCAGTAGGAAAAATAACTAAATTATGAAGATTTTGACGTTTAAGATAATTGTGAATGTTTGTATAAGAAGAGTGAATGTTAGTTTTACGTTTTTGAGAAATGGAGTTTAATTATTTAATAAAGTGTTTAAGTTTTTTGAAATATGTGTGGGTTATTTTCTTGCAAAAAGTTTCGAGATAAACTTGTGGGATTTTTAACTTTTATCAGATTTTTAATGCTTTTCCAAGTTTCACAGAGATTATTTGAATTCTCAGAGAAAAAAGAAATAAAAATACTCCATTTTAATTAAAGAATTCACAAATTTCATTATTAGTGCGGTATTGTGATAGATCAATTTTAAAGTCACCTAATATCAACATAGATTTATTTTCAGATGATAAATTTAAAAGAAGAGAAGGTAAGTAATCATCTATATCCATACAGGGATGTCTATAAATACATAATATATAATGCTTTTTCAACAAATATTTCCTCAAGAACATTTGGTTTATACATCAACAAATCATTACTGCGTTAAAAAATTTACATTATTAGGTATATACAAAAGAGATCCAACACAGGAAGATTCCATAGGAGTGTGTTAAAGATTAAAAAATTCAATTCAATTAAAATAGACGGAAGGGTGTTTTCCCTGAGCCTAGTTTGGGTTATTCCAGTAACACTGAAATCAAAGTCAAGCAGTGAAAACATTGTAATGAGATCCTCGAAACTTTTTTTTAGGGAGGATATATTAAAATGAAATGCTGAGGGAGAATTACCGCTATCAAATTAAAAAGCACAACATAAGTCATCAATATCATAATACCCACAGTTCAACTGATAGATAGATACGTTGTTAACGTCGTCAAAATCTAAATGGTGAGAAATAAAATAATCATTAGATTTAGAAAAACGGTTGCTTTTATCAGAAATATAAATTCGGTATTTGAGATTATATTTGAGAAACTTAAGTACATTGTCAAATAAAATCTTTAAAAAATTATCTGAAAAGCTTAAAAGAAAGTGCATTGCGTTAAGCCTAACTCTAGATGTCTATTTCCAAGTACTGAACATATAGAGCAATGAACTGGTTACCTTTCGATATGACAGTGATTGAGCACATTGAGGCACATGTACTTAAATTCTTCGGTAAATCCCATTTGAATGTACGAAAATTTAAAAATTCCTGAAAATAGATTTCTTCAGCAAAATAGCAATTTCAAGCAGTATTTAAACAATCCACTGAAGGAAAAAATTTTCCAGGCAAGAAAAGAGCCTTTTCATCTTTCTAATGAATAAAATTGCGGAGTAAGACAAATTGAAGCATAAAATAAATTATTTTTTAGCTTACTTGACGTACAAAGCCTATAATGTACCTTAGCTATGTAGGTTCACATTGCACTAGTTAGAACCAGCGAATAGGCAATAACTCTAATTCCAGCTTTGCAACGGATTTTTCAAGAACAGTTTAGGTTTGAAAATGACTTAAAAAGCGCGATCTAAAAAAAACTACGTAGCCACCTTGCAAAGATTTTTTTTTTTAGTTTCCTATAAAAATGTGCATTCTTACCTCAATCCATTTGTATAAATATGGGTCAAAAACAAGGATATAATCATTTAGAACCGTAGCTTAAACAAAAAAGTCGTTATTCAAATAAACTCAAGGCTATAGGGCTAAAATAAATCGAAACTTGTTTTTAAAATTCAAATCAGAAACAAATAAAATTAATAATTTTTGAAAATAAATGCGTAATGAAAAAATAGAATCACTTTAAGACTAACATGTTACTTGCCTAATGATAAGTATTTTTCAATAGGAGAATTGTCGACAAAACTTGGTTGTAAATATATTGTCATAGAATCTATACAATTTTCGTCTTCTTCCGGAATTTTTATTTTTTCGTTTTCGGTTTTATCTTTATCTTCTTGTTCACACGAAGACATAAAATTGAAATATTGCGATTTTATTGTTAGATGGTTGTCCAGCACGTCTGTTGTATCACAAATAATTTCACAGTCAGCTGACATGCTAGCTACCATAACAGGAATTTCTAAAAATTCTCTCGTACTATTAATTTTATTATCCGCTTTTTTATCTTTGGCGTTCTTTTTCCTCGATCTTCTAAAGAATTTCTTAGCAGACTTCTTAAATTTGAAAAACATCCCCATCAAAACAATTTTATACTGCACTGTATAAAACATATTTTGTATCTGTATTCATTTATTAGTTCATACAGGTAATTAAAATAGGAAGTGATGTTGTCACTACCAAAGATACTTGCAGATAACACCTCTTCTTAAATCCTCTTCTTTGAGCATTTGCACCACGATGATTTAATATCGATCTTAATAAGTATGTGGACAATTACTTTTACAAAAACCAACTGATAAGATAACCTATCATTTATATGGTGAATTCAATCAGAAGAAATATCATCAAAATATCTGCTAATATATTCATCCATGAGTGTCGCTAGAAAAAATTTTACAGTAAAAATAGCGTTATTAGCGCAATGCTATTATGATAATTACTGTTCATCGGGCAGTTTTTTTAGACGAGCGGAAAAAACAGGAATACGTAAAAAAAAAACAAACACATATGAATGCTCAAGATACCCAATAACACAACTAAATTTTAAGGACTTTGACTAGCATTAGATGAACTGAAGTCTAATTCTAATTACCTAATTATGCTTATAAACACTTCTTTGAAATTTTTAAATTTTTTGGTAACATCTAAAGGCCTTAGGAACTCGATAGAATTTTTCAAAAAATGAGATATTCTTTGAAAGTAAATCATTTTGATTAAAAACCTAAAACCAATTTAAAAACAAAACTAAATCGCAAGCTAACATTCTAAAGCTATAAGTTTACAGATGAGTTTTTCAACCAAACTGTTATGGGAGAAAGGAGAATTTTTTGTTATTAGAAAGGATATAACAATGATATTAAGAACAGTACCACAACTTGACTGTTTTATATTTGAAATAACGACTCACTGAGAGTTGTTTAAAAAGAACATTGTTAAATCCTGTTTTTTTCTCTTTATTTAAATAGGGTTCTGTTTTCCCAGAATTCAAACAATCTGGAAATTGATTAACATAACCCTTTTTTCAGTAATAAGTATAGTCTTTGACTTACTGATTAACGCATACATTACTCGTCACTTGGAGCCGCTCAATATTATTTCTGATTGTCGGTATGGTTTTTATTCTAATTTTTCTGATTTTTTGAAATAACAGGTCTAAACTGAAAAAATAAATAAAATAAAAAGCAAATAGCTCCATACATATACATTGGTGTTAAACAAACCTAACTACCAGTAAAAAGATATAAATCAACAACATATTTAAACAAGAAAGCAAACAAATTACGATAAAAACAGTATACCAAATCTCTCCGATAATCTAAGAAAACAAATAGTTGTTTAAGAATAAATAAATTTTTATCCGGGTTAAATATTTTATCACAATAAAGTAAAAAAAGAATTAGTTTAGCATCAGAAATATTTGATGTACTTCCAATTATTTTAACAATGTTCTCAATGAGGAGCATTCTGTTATGAGTATACAAGGGATAGCGTAAGAGGAAATTTTCAGTGGTTTGGGATTCTAATTCCACAATTACAAATAGGAACAGGCGTATCTGCAAAGGTATGATAATACCTATGCTCTTTTAAATGACTAAACAGAACTCGTAAATAAGTAAAAAGCATCAAACCACGAGAACCCATTATATTACATCAGCTACGTCTTGGTAAAAAGCCACAAGTTCCGTGTAGGCTGTGTGGTGTAGGGAACTATTCCTTGACTTTGTGCTGTTTGAATTGGTCTAAACATTTATTTATAGCCTTGTCTGATTTATGTGAATTGGGATATATAAACCCATCATAGAGGAAAAATAAATTATGAATGAATATGCTTTCAAGGATGAAGACATCAAACAAATACGTGTTGAGAATGTGGCCCTCACTGAAGTTGTTATAAACTTTAATGATGAGCTTATCCCAGAAACTGTTAAAAGAAGGTTATTGAAGCCTTACCCAGCCTACTTCATTTATAGAAGACATATTTGATCGGCTCATCCCGGAGACGCTGTTAAGAAAGGGGCTGTTGAAGCCTCTCCAGCTTCTGGTTTTAAAATGCATATGAAGAAGGAAAAACCCCATCTGCAATTTGAATTGGTCGTATACTACTCTGTAGTTATCGACAACGCCCCAGTGCTTCACCTAGACGGGGTTACATCATCAAACGTGAAACAATCTTCTTGAGATAGAAGAAGATGTCGGCAGCCGTCGCTTCGTCATGGGGCCAGTAGCAAATGAGCAGGATATCACGAACAAAGGGTAAGTAAATTGGGTCTACCTGAAAAAGATGATCTTAGAGCAACCACAAACATGGCCTTGGAAATGATTGGATCCAGACGAACATTACAAGTCATTCACTGTTGTAGTTAAGTCAGCAAAAGAGCACTAGCCCTTGTGACAGAAGAAGAATTCTAATTGCTGCGTGATGGGGGAGCATTTCTTCGTTGCTATCAGGTCATCGCCGGCTCTCTTCATGGTAATTATCAGCAAATTTATTAAGATCAGGAAAATTTGCTCTCTATTCGTTATGAGTTTTGGATGCTACCCCGAAAATAGGGCAAACCAGCATTAGAACCAAAAAAAGACAGCGAGAATAGAAATTTTTTCATTCTCTGCAACTGCAACCATTTCCAAAAGAGTATTACACGGCAAGGAAATTGGTTAATGCGCAAGCGCCAGCGGATAACAGATTGGCTCGAAAATTAGACAGCGAATACAGTTTGCTGACGTGAGGACATATTCGTCCTTGGGACAGCCCTCAATTTTTAGAAGATTTTTCTCGATGCTATGGATAACACCCTGGGTCAGTGGGCTTTACAAGAATAAAACAAATGCCATTGTGCCTTGTCATAATAACCAAGCCTCGGCAGAAGTCGACCACAAGAGCCTGGCTGTCTGGCCAGGCTCTTGTGGGGAAAGATATTTGGATATGGAGGTCACCAACTCTATCAAGAGCGATTACTGAAGCATTTACAAAAAAAACCAGAGCAGGCACTCGGAATAAAATTCCTGAAGAGCTGAAGAGCTATACATATATCACCAAGTCCGTCAACTCTATAGGAGATGCTACAGGCTATCGTTTCGTATAGTGGCTTGATAGGGATTATATAAGGCCGACTCCTATGAAAAAACGAGGCACCTGGAAAGCCTCTCATGTTGGTAAAGGTAAAGACAAGCCAAAATGACATTGCAGGAACTGGTGAAAATCATCTATTGGATATGCCTATCTAACATGCGAAGAATCCTCCATTTGAGTGTTTGGTGATGCAATGGACTTTGTGCTTGAGTATGTGTTCCCTGCGAGCATGATGCGTCGAGGGTGAACCACTTAGCAAAGTCCTTACACTTAACTGATATAATCAAACTTTTAGTGGTTCGATCCAAACACACATCTATATATTGTCGATCGAGTTGAAGTGCATTTGCGTGAATACCAGGGATGGCTCAAAACTCCAGGGCTAAGAGATTAACTCGAGCCTGGTGATATGAAATAAGTCACTGTTTTTAGCATTGAAACAAAACGAAAGATTGAGTTCCCCAAGAAATACTTGGCTGTCCAGTTCGTTGGAAAATGCGTTAGACAGTGTGAACATTTAAGCATTATTATCCGTTAAAATAACGAAGTTGCTCACTTCCAAAAAGTTTTAGGAGAACAGATCAGCCAATTTATTTCCAAAAAGCTAAAGATATCCACTAAATCAAATTTAAAGACAACAAAAAAATGGTTCAGTGGTTTCGTGTACGAGGAATCGTCCTTGCATGCAGCGATGTTGCGCTCCAAAGGATGTTGAAATGTTTTCCTCAAGAAGACGTCTAACGGGTTTTCACAGATGCCATTTACACCTAATCACTTTCCTTCGAGGTCGAAGGCCTACTTGTTGATATCGGCCCAATAAAGTATAGAGTGATGAGAAATGTTCAAATAAAATACTGATAGGCTTGGGATGGGTTCTAAATATGCCAATTCGAAACCGACTATATTTGCTACTGCGAGGTGTATGGAGGGCCGTGGTCTACTTTTTCTGTCAAAAGCATCTGCCAAAAAGTGCCAATATTGGCGCTACATTCTATCAAAGGGCTGATGTGGTGTCAACCAAAATGCGTTTAGTAGCTCAATCTTCTGTGGGCATTTCCCTGGAGTAACATTTAATCAAGCTGTGCAAAACAAAACACCGGATGACATTTGTGTGTGTGTTCCAAAAACATCCTAGGTGAGATGTTCCAGAAATTTCTATTTTGTCATTACAAAGAAAATCACCCAAACCTCAAGCAAAGTAACGCATTAACCCAGATGACAGCATCGCCCACCTTAATAGAAGATATGGTCAGCCAGTGGCCATACCCGTTGCTCAGGAAATGATTTAGACATAAGAGGGAGCGATTATCCAAGCACCTCTACAGATACTCTAGAAAAAGCTCGCACTCGAGTGGAAATATGCAGGTTCTCCAGGTCGATTGAGCGTGTTAGATCGTAGCCTAAGCGGTGGGGTAAAAAATGCTGTCTACAAGGCAATCTCGAGTATAAGATTGACGTATCAGATTGTAAGGGTCTTAACTCAAACCAAAATCCAGGGTGCTGTTGTTCTTTCAGTGCCGTAAACGACCCCGCATTGTGATCGAAGACTGACAGAAAAGGCTTAAAAAATACAAGAGGCGAAAGACAAATTCAATGATGACCACGTTCTGAAAATGATCTCTAAGGAACCTTGAACGCGTGCTTTAAGAATGCAGTGTAGAATATGGCAGTTTTCCCTTGTTTAAAAATTCGGCACAAGATCGATTATGGCTTATGCGTCCAAAACGGATCTTTCGCACTTCGAAGACCAACGTTCTTTGGCTATTATTGGTTGGTAGCAATCTAGACCATCCTGTCGATTGGCAAAAATGTCTCATGCATCCGGGTTTTCTCGACTACCAATGAATACTTGGCCATTTCGATCGCTTTAGCGGGAAGTAGATCATTCGTCAGCATTAACGTTTTGTTCATATCTTCCAATAAAGTGAGAAGAAGTGCCACTCATTCATGGTTGTAAGCGTGCGCGTGAATATTCGCTCAGCTATACCACGATTAAAGGTCTCTACGAAATCCTGCGATCAGTGATCAGTGATATGGTTATACTTGACAGATTCAGACTTAGACATAAGCATACTCATTAATCGTTTGAATTCATGTCCAATGTTGACTATCAATGTTTTTGGCCGTACAAACTGTCCTTTCTTGTATATGCTTATAAATGCCAACGCGTAATTTTTGCTGACTTTGATATCAATGTTATGGCAGCTTTGTAGCAAAAGCGCACGTCTACAAGTGCCAAAATATACTTTTATGTCTTACGACAGAGTTTGTCATGTGGAAGAAAAAGAAAATAGGGTTGATAAAATTCGTTGGGTCAATTCTCTGCAAAATTTGAAAAGACCTTAGGAGGCTTTCCCTGCATTACTTCCAAACCTTTTGGTCACACATCCACCTCCTGACCCTCTTTGAAGAAGCAGCACAATTTGGTAGTTTTGAATGGAGTGAAGTAATTCAACCCTCCGTGGCCATAAAAAGCTTTGTTATTTTGAACAAAAATATTTAAAAAATGGAAAGCGAACACGATTATTATTGTATCATCTTGATCCTGTACCCACTATTTACACTGAAGAAGCTTTACAAAGTATTCAACCATCGT
>JAUZNK010083388.1:0-13018 GCA_035046665.1 Euphysa ruthae | reverse complement strand
TGTATGTATGTATGTATGTATGTATGTATGTATGTATGTATGTATGTATGTATGTATGAATGTATGTATGTATGTATCTACGTACGTACGTACGCTCGTACGTACATTCATATGTACTTTTCGACACAAGGGAGAGACTGCTTTCTTTTAATAACGGTGGCACTCATGTCACCACCCTAACAAACAGCATTAACGGTACTGTTTTCGTTTTAAAAAGTTTTGAACAGCTGTTAAAAACGATATTTAAAATTTTAACATTTGAAACAAATGATTTTAAATAGCATTTCTGGTGAGTCTTTTTTATTCACTTTTGTTGTTTTTAAATATTTTTCATAATTAAAATTGCTATGCATTCGTTCATCTCTAGCTTTGAAAGTAAACCGTTGCCCTTCTGCAATAGAAACATTACCTTTTTAAGAAATTTTTTTTTTTGTAATATAATAGCTTCAATAATAAAAAATTCTCACAAGTTGCAATTTAAAAAATTTAAAAAATAAGACAAAGCTAAAATTTTGATTATTTGACGAATTAAGGATGAAAAATTTTCAGAAATCTTACAAGATATTCTTTTTTTACAGTAAAAGTTTAAAAAGCAATACTGAAAATTTTTAATTAATGACCATATTAGAAGTAGCTCACAAATAAAACATGAGTTTTTAGTAAATATTAAAGAGTTATTAATATAAATTTTCTACTATCCAAATAAGTAAAATCCTGAGAATATTAGCCTATAAAAGAACTCATTAAAAAAGAAATTGATTTGAGCTCACTCCTCATTTGTAGTCGCATTGATCTCAATGCCCCAGTATGATAGAATCCAAGGTCCATTTCCACAATTACTTGTCATGTATAAAAATTCTTGGCTCCCTAACCATGCAAAATTATTCTGTGTCTTACCTGGTCTTTCAAAGTTTTTCGGTGTTTCATGAAAAAAGTCTTTAAATGCCATTATTTATCTGTAGTTATATAACGTCTTTTTGGTATGGTTGCTATGCGTATTTTATTAATTTTTTTTCTTTCGTAATAAAAATCTATAATAATGTAATTTTAGCTAAAAAATGAAAAAAATTATAAAAGAAGTAGCCGGTTTGCTATACTGGACTATGTTGGCAGCTTGCACTGTTGGTCCTGGAACTATAGTTACTTGCGCTAGAGCCGGAGCTGAGTTTGAACTTCATCTTTTATGGGCATTACTTATTGGATCAATTATAGCATTTGTTCTACAAGAAGGTACAGCAAGGTTAACCATCATCAGTGGGAAGACACTGGGTGAATGTATTCAGCTAAAGTACAGCAATGGTAGAACCATTTGGCGCGTGGGAATAATTTGCTGGATCGTTGCTGGGAGTGTTTTCGTAGGTAAGGTAATGTTTCTATAGGAAGTATTTTTCTTGTATATCTTTTTATTATAATTGTTTCCACTTCATGTTTGTCTTCATCTTTAACATATTTTTTAAAAAGATTGCTCAAAATCACCTTTCGGCTATTGAATTTAACTTTACAACGGTGTGGTCGAGCGCAAAGTACTGAAGCAGTATTTACTACACATTTTATAGGAAATTATAATTATTGTTTTTATAAACATTATCTTTATTGGTTAAAAAACTAATAATATTAAATCCAAGTGCTGCACTATTTAAAACAATTGAAGGTATAAAACTTCCCTCTTCAATAAGGTTAGCAGTAACAGATAAAGCTAATTCAATAGCAATGGAACTTTTATCGAGAATAAAAAAATTAAATTGTTACAAAAACATCTTATTCTTAAAAATGTTGAAAATAATCATCAAAAACCAATCACAGTCTAACACATGGAGGCAAATAAAAGGGCCGATTAATATTTTTACGTGATGATAAAATCCATGATTTTAGCTCAGCGGTTAAAACACTAGCTTCAAACGATAGGTCGATCTTTCGATTCTTCCCATGAGACAGTCGAATTAATTTGTATTTATTTATTTACTTGATGGTTTATTAACCGAAATATAAGATAATTGTAATACGTAGAATATAAAAAGCTTATATTTCATAAAAAACATCAGTCCATTATCAGATAAAAACCAAAATTAACACAATAGTTAAAAGCAGAAGTACTGATAAACATAAAACCACTTCACTTCATTGGTAGAAAACAAAACTATTTAAAATTGATATCTTAGCCATGTTGATGCCATTCAATGGGGTGAGAAAATAAATTAAAACAATAGTTAAAGGATTTTTTGTTGGGCAAGAAAAGAAATGTTAATCAAACGAGTTGAAAGAGAAACACATTGGAAAAAATATCAATAAATTTTTAAAAAGTACTTCTCAGAGAAACCAAAATTAACACAAATGAAAATATCTTTTGAAGTATTTGTTGAGATTTGTGTGCTTTATGGCAAACCCTCAAATGTAAAGAAATTATGATTTCCTCTGAAAAACGATACAAAATGGCTGCGAAGACTTTGCTTATCAGTCATATAGTAAAATTGCATTAGCAAATATTTGCAGATGTTTTATTTCTGGACTTTTATACTTAACCGTTATTGTATTATTATTTAAACAATTTCAAAAATATATGCCTTTATAACAAAAATACACTGTATATAATAATAATTATTGTTTTAAAGGAGGTAATAAGTTCACTGAAGCACATGGTATCACAATTTCATCAGCGCTTGATAATACGAGGTTTATCGATATTTTTAGCATTTTTATTGAAAATGCTTGTATCAAACCATTTCACACGAGTTTTTTCTATAATAATGCTCCTATCAAACCATTTCATAAAAGTTTTTTCGGTAAAAATGCAAACATTTGCGATTCAAATAGTTTTTCAGACATCTGAATTTTCAATTGTATTCACTTTTTGCGGAACTAGGTGGAATGGCTAAAAAACATTTCTACAATATGAGGTAGACTTTATTTTTAAACCATAGTCATGGCTATGTCGTAAGGCTCTAGTTTATCTAAGAAACCCGAACTACACACAAGAGCTATAATGGTTGTGCAACCTCCATAATACGGAGACAACCATGAATTAGACCCATTAGGTAAAATTTCAACTAAAAAATACAAAATTGTGTTCATAGTCTCTTCACTATGTCTATATTCACTAACTGTTTGAAAGCCAAATAATTAAATATCTAAGTTCTTTTTGTGGCCATATCATTCACAAGGAGTCCAAGAGTGAAATCTTATGATATGGATTTAGGAACTTTCTTGCTTTTTCTTGGCAAAGAAGGCGGCTCACTTCTTAAACACCGAGGTGATGACATAATGAATGACTAGCTTCTTGAGGTTTTACTTTTTCAGTATTCGCTATTGTCCATCCCAATAACACATTACTGTTTATGGAATTTAAATCGTGAAAAAATGTTTTAAATATTAATGTGAGAGTGAGAGAGTGAGAATGTAATATTTAACGTGGGGAACCGACAAATTGCCGGGAAAATATTTCCAGATGGGCACACGTGGCGGGTTTTGGAGTACATAGAGCGCCCGTTTGCACCTACGAAATTCTCTCAACCAAACAACCCACCAATTTGAGCTAGCGTTGCAATACGCAATGAGTTTTGCTCAGAAACTCAGAGATAATGTGGAAATAAATTTGCTCCAGAGGAAGGAGTCGAACTCGTAACCCTTCGCTCAATAGTCAAACTTCCTACCACTGTGCCAACTCCGCTTATACTATCCAGCAAAAAATCGTACTTCACATTCACGTTACAAATTTTTAAACGTCAAAGGGACAACTATACTAAAATCTAATACAATTTCATTAATAAATTCTTCCTACTGTATTTTGCTGTCTTTACTTATGGATATGGACATTATTTAAAAAATGTTATTTATTTATAAAGTTTTTTTCTTCGATTGTCATCTAGCGTCTCTAAGATTAGGCCTTCGTAAGGTAGGGTTACCGACCGGAAAATGATAAAAGCATTTTCTACTTGCATCTGTAGGAGCATAGATGTAAAATAAACACGCCGTTTTTTTACAAGTTTTAACCATGCTTCTTGTGTTTTATGCGATGTTTTCCAGTCTGAAATCAATATCACATTTTGTTTAAAATAATCTTTAACACCTACCAGCCCTTAACAAGGTGATATCATAAAGAAAATCACAATATAAACCACCAAAACTCACCTAAAACTGCCCTTCTCTTAAAAAACAAAGACTATTTGGTTTGTTGTTTTTATCCCCAAAAAAAAAAAATAATATAAAATGTGGGAATGTATCCCATTAATTTTTTCCCCTAAAATAAGCAACTTTTTTTTAAATTTTTCTTACGAAAGCTGTTACCATTTACTGTTTACTTATCTGAATAACCGCAAATACAAAGTTCCACTTCCTTCCCTTAAATAAAGGGCGGAACTTATTGTGAAATGGTTTATTAGTTTTTTTGTTTCACAAGAATTCTTTTCCAAAATAATTTTTGTTGAAAAAAATTCATCAGAAAAAGCTATCATCGCTTAAACATCACTAAACTTGTCTGCAATGATAATTATTATTGGGTGTCATGAGCTTTTGCATTTCATACTATTTAAGTGATAGTGAATAACCTAGAAATAAATTACATATTGTTCACTTGCTAAGTAAATTTTTAAGCGTTGCATGGAATTTAAACAAGTTTTGTTACTAAGCAATGGTTTAAATGTGTTTTGCGTAATGTTATTTCTTTAGTGAGATTATAATTTATAAAATAAATTTAAAATCTAAGGTATCCGATTTTAGAATCTTGATGACAGAACTATGGTCTTGTGAATGGCTTTAAATGAAGTTTTAGAATGTATTTTGTTTCTTATATACACATTTCTTATAAAAGAGTGAATCAATTTTTATTTTAGGTAACACGTTTTATGAATGCAACAACTGGGCAGGTGGAATGGCAGCAATATATTCACTCCCAGGTGTTTACAACACAGTGGCCATTCGCGTTTCATGCTGTTTAGCGTATGGATTAATAGTGTTAACAATACTGTTTGCTGATAAGGTCAATACGTTAGGTGTGGGTCTTGGTATTATCATGGTGTCTATGGTGATCTTATTCCTCATTGTGGCCATTAAGTTAGGAGTGAATTTTGCAGAGTTTGGTTTAGGTTTGCTGCCAATTAGCATGCCAGCTGGGTCAACAAACATTGTAATAAGTTTAATTGGGACGACTTCACTTGGATTTAATTTGTTTCTTGGGGGTGCAATGGCAAAAGGTCAAACGCTTTCAAGTGCTAGACGAGGGATAGCGTTTTCAACATTTATGGCACTTCTTGTGTCTTGTTTAGTAATGATAATTGGAAGAGGAACACACTCCTCTTCTATGGGTGTTTTTACAATAGCCAGCTTACCAAATATCATTAGAAAACTCACTAATAGTACTGGTGTGTGGATATATGGTATTAGCTTCATTGCTGCCGCGCTTAGCTCAATGCTCACAGTACCACTAGGAGCTGCTTTGACTGCAGAATGTGTTTTTACAATAAAAATCCAAGAAAACAAATGTATATATAGAAACAAAAGCAAAGATGTTGCCGCTGATGATGATAATGTTGCTTTGAATTCTGAGGATTTAGATTACAGAGAATTCCCCATAAAGTATAAAAGAATTATCATTTTTGCTATGGTGGTAATCTCTGTAGTTGTAATAGCAGCTGATTCTCCAACAGTTAAAGTAATTTTAATTGCTCAGGTAAGGAATTAATAACGCCTAATTGTGACGCTTTTTAAATATGTATTCATGCTTGATTAAATTTTAATTTGACTCACATGGTGATATACATGTAATTTTGGGATAAGCCACAGGAGTTGCAAATTAAATGTACTTAGTTTGGGTAAAAAGTTTATGATGAAATTCTGTTGCGGAAATTTTCTAAGAAGAACAGTTAGACATATTTTAAAAGATGTTGGAGATTAAATAAAAATATACCACGGGCTGGTTTATCCCATTTCAGATTGTGGTTGAAAAACAGAACACTGCTCTCCATAAAAACATAATTTTCCTAATGGTTTGTGATAAGCTTTAATCTAGAAAGCCAACTTGTTACAAAAAGATTTACTTTTTTTATAAAAATTTTGTGCAATATTCAGGGCAAATTTTTATTTAGGCTCAAACAAAAGACGTTAAACTGCATATTAGATTAAATTTGGGAAAAATTTATCTATAATAAAAAAGCTATGTTCTGTTCTGTCATCAAAAGTTTGTTTACTCCTCACAAGTAATGATTCTTTGAAAAATTTAGGTGTTCAATGGTTGCTTGTTACCATTCTTCTCTATTTTACTTCTTATTTGCATAAATGACAAAAATTTCATGCGAGACTCACCACAACGAGTTTTTCCGAACAGTTGCTTAGTATTGGTAGTCATGGTAACCTTGTTTCTGACGAGTAATACGGTAATTCAAAACATACTTAGTTGGATTGTCTCCAATGGGCATATGCGTGAATCTGAATTCATGACAATAAAATTAGTTTTTTCAGCCCTGTTATCATTATTAATTACTATCACGATATTAAACCGATGTAAAGAGCGACAATAGAAATACACTAAAGTTGTTTTTAATATAAAATGCAGTTCAATTCTTCCCACTACCCGTCACCATTCACTTCTTGAGGCTCAAGTGCAGAACTAATTAAAGATATCTTCTCTGTGAAATGTTAACCATATAACCTTAGAAGTACCTCTGCATTAAATCTTCCTCGTGCACTTTCCACAATTTATGGAAAAAGCTCATTCCAGTTTAAAGACAGTCTTATTTGGAACAGTCACCCAAATTTTATTAAAACTTCTCCCTCTTTGAAAATTTTTAAAAGTCAAATTAAAAAATGGAAAGTTGAAAGATATTCAAAAAATAAACCAAACTGTGTTTTAATGGCAAGGGTGTCATTATTTCAGTTCTGTTTCTTTATCATTTTTTCTTTTATTTTTGCTGTTTTTCACGCGTTAAGACATTGAAGCCAAACTAATAAATCAATTACCGAAGCCAATGAACCAGAAAGAAAAGTCACATCGTTAAGACGTTCCAATTGGACTGATGGTGTTTAATCTAGGAATAACAATCCTTATTCTAGGAGTAACTTTAATAGCGAAATTCTAACACTCCACACCAGATGATCGCAAAAATCATATTTCACATTAGAAGGAACGAATGCTGTTTATTTTGAAAAACTTATATGCTAATTAGACGAAAATTTGAATAATATGTAGTAGATTGTATATGAAATATCTATATCATTATCTTTATCTGTATATTCAACAACTAGTTTTCCGGTTGATTGTTATTTCTAGATGTTAGCAAACTCCCCAAAGAATCTGCCAAAATTTCTTATTTAAAATATTAGTATTTTAATGCTGTCCCAGAGATTAATTTTCCGAGATAACCCTTTTGTAAAAAAATGCTCAAAATGTGATTGGTGACGTCATATTTTTGGGCCAAAAATATATATTTTTTTTTTTATTTTTTACATTAGCTGCTAAATCAATAAAAATGAAACAAAACACATGTAAATACCGACATGTTTATGCAAAGGGTTCAAAAGTCAGTTTTTTAAAGATTTAAAAACACGTCATAATTTTGGGTAAAAAATTGTTTTTATCAAAACTTTCATTTCCTTTTTCATAAAAGTAAAGAAAAAAATGTTTGGACTAATATCTGAAAACCCCAAATTGTCTGCAAATTGTACAACATTTTGTAAATAATATGTTTTAAATTTAATTCAATTTTATCAGATTTAAATACTTGGTTACAAATTAGTCTGCCTTAATGTAAACATTGAAAATTGAGACGTAAACGTAATCTGCATCATGAAAAAAAACAGAATTAAATTAATATGCCGACATCTTTAACATCAATTTAGAAATAAAAATACATGTTTTTAATGCGACAGGATTATTAGTAGCAGAAAAAGTAGTAAATTAAAAAATCTTGGTTGAGAGAACATCAAATAAAAACCAAGTTAATGGTAAAATCTTAAAACTACGAATAATGAGGACCAATTTATATTTACATAGAAAAATTGGTAATCTCAAAAACGCATTTGATTTTGTACATTTGAAGTGCAGAATAAACTTAAGAATAACACTAGATAGTTTTTTGAAATACGATTTAGTGAGAGCGAGCGCAATAACTACGTTAGCATGCAAGACGCTCATATGTATTTATTTAATTATTTTTATATATGCTTTACTTTTCATTGGTTTTATAATTTCAAAATCCAATAACAAAAAAATGTTAACTATTTACACCCATACTCAATAATATATGATATATAATGTACTTCTAGATAATCTAAACTCATCTGTTAAGATACATCTACACGCCCTTATCCTTGAATATATGTTTTAGATAAATTACAAATGCACCCTTTTGGTATCCAACACTTTATATTATCTTTAAAAATAGTAAAATTTTTACATTTTTTAGGCTCTCTGCCGCAATATTCCAAATCGATGGACCAAAGTTCCTCAAAGAATAAATCGAATAGTTCTCGTTAAATTAGTTTATAGAAATCTGTGTTAAAGCAAAAATTATGACTGCTATATATATTTTCGATAAAAACGGTATGCATTAATGAATTAGAAAGCCCGCGTTTAAACTTGAAAATATCAATTGCAACCATCTGTATACTCTTATGGTGGATTGATACTGGTCCGTCTTTTTTCAACAGTTTTTGAAATGACATACTACCACTGTTATAGACTAACCGTAATAATCTTTTCGTGGATTTTGCTTATTTTGTTGTTAATTTTTCTAATGCGAAACTTTCATATTAAAGAAGAATGTGAAAATCGAAATCCAATAAAAGTTCGAAATTAAATCGTTCTATTCACAGAGGGTATATTTCTACTTATTGTACTTAATGAAATTCTTTTCCTACCTACTTTGTGCAAATACTATTTATGTGACTTTCAAAAAATAAACTCCTATCTGCACAAACACAAAGTAGTTTCTCACTGTCGATGTATTTCTTAAATTTGCAAAATAAATTTGATATTTAAATTTTGATATTAAAAGGTGGAATTTATCACTATTTAACTTCATTTAATTGCTCTCAAATCACTCAATAGCAATTAGACTATTGTCCTCAATATTTGATAATAATTTTTTTAAGTCTATATCACAAGCATAGAATGAAAAATGGTCTGCGAAATTATATCCATCGTATTTACCAATTATAAACAATAAGACAATAATGTATATATTAAATACAGCGACCCTAAAACTGAACTTTATGGGAAACTTTTTAATAACAAGGACCAAGAAGAGTGGTCATACTTTATTTTGGTTTGTTGCCATCTATTTTTTAACAGCTATATGATAATTCAAGTTCTGCTTTTTCTAGTTCATGGGCGAGAAGTTTTAAGTTCAGTAAATCATGATTCCGCGTATCAAAAGCTCTTGAGAGGTCCATTAAGACTGCCCATGCATATCCATCTATATCTAGAGATTTTTTCCACTTTTTTATCATAGTAAGAAATGCATATTGAGTGTTATAGCCTTTTCGATAACCGCAAAGACGAGGTGATAGGTAGTCATTTAAGAAGCCCGAGATCTGGTTTTCCATTAGTTTTTCAAAAACTTTTGTTACAATTATTAAAAGACTCACGGATCTACAGTTTTTGCAAGAAGTTGACCCCCTTTTTTAAATATTAGATTAACATACGCTAGTTTTAGTTTTTTAGAAAAAATCAATGTTAAGAAAGATTTTTTTTTAAATATTTTAAAAAGTTGATGGAATATCTTTTTTGAAGTATCGGCTTTTCTGCCGTCTCATCTTGCAAGTCCATGCTTTAAATGGTCAAGACTAATGAAAATGAAAACGATTTTTTCCTGCAAATCGTTTCCTTTATTTCCAAAACCCTATGATTAAAATTATGCCATTCAGAACTTTATCGATATTGTTTTTATTATTACTACTTTCTGTTTCGTTTAGTAAATAATCATTTTCTGTAATGTCTAAATCGCTAACAGCTTCTTTCAAATACATGTTAAAGTCGCAGCTACTTTCATGTTACTAGGTACTGTTTTTCCTTTTTGTATAAGGCATAACATAGTTTATTGGACCTTTATCTGAAAAAAAGTGGTTTCACAGTTTTTCAAAACTTTTTCCTATCTGTTATAGAATTCAGTTTTAAATTTTTGAAAAACATTCTTTTTCCTTTTTATAAAGTCTTCTTATAAAGTCTATTGATAAAATTTTTTTACTCTCTGAATTTAACTTTATCAATAGTTAACTGTGTCATATTTTTTCAAGCTCGGGTCTTTTCATAATTGCTTTTCTGAGATTTTTATTGATATAATCTCAGTGATTTTGTCGAATCAGCTTTCTTTTTATGGGTGCATGGTTTTCTAAAGTCTTAAGAAAATTATTTTCAAAGGCACTGTGATCAGTCGTACCCTTGATTTTACCTTTCAATTCCTCTTGAAAAGTGTTTATGTCAAATTCTTTATAGTTCCAATAATTTTATTTTTCTTGGTTTCTATTAAGAGAAAGTTGTTTTGCGAAACGTTATTATCATTTTGTGGACATTAAAAAAAATTTCATGGTGCTGCGAATCATTTTCAGCTATTGCTATCAGACATGTGTTCCACAAGAATTTTTTGCTACGATTGGAAACAAATTGTGTTAGAAAGGAAGCATTTTCATTGAGCAGCTTGTTAAAAGATTTCATAAATATTATAAGTAGCCAAGCGATTTAAAGAAAAACTTACCGAGAGGTTTAGTGAAAGTGTTGCAATTTTTGCCGCTAGAAAAAAATTTATGGTTCATTTCTGGCGTAAATTAATGCGAATTTTCCATGGTGAGCTTAAAAGGTTCTAGACTACGGGAGATTGATATAACAAATAGGTCACTTAAACACAGTGCTGGATACCCAAGTGCCTTTAAAAGAACTCTACAAGGTTATATATCCAACAGATCCAGAGTTTGATTTTAACGAAAAAGGTTATGCCATCACGCCATCTTATCTATCAGCAATCAAATCTTGGTCAGTAGCCACAGACTAGGAAGCACTATAAGTAAAGCTGTTAACGAATATTTCATTAAACTGAAAATTATCAGATATCAGTTAAAAGTAATCAATCTATTATATTTTTTGCTAGTGTAAATCTAATAACAAAAATTTATTGTTATATTGTTTAAACATAAGTGCTATAATACTTGGAATATAAGGTAAATGTATGCTTGATTATGGGCTAAAATAATCATTTTTTATTTGATATGTTTTTTTAGAAGTCGCAGAAGCAAATATTTATGGGAATAACTACGCATTGAAACCGTATCTGTAGTTCGCAAGTTAAACAACTCCATACTCAAACATACGCTTGCTAAACAATAAATGGGAAAAACATATCACCATGGTAAAGCATCTAAACAACTAATGAAAATAATAGCTACGCATGATACATTAGACAATGAAAATGGCAAAGAAGAAACTTCCACTGGAAACGGAAAGACACACAGCACAAACACAAATTGTACACCAATCATTATTACTAGGTGCGTAATAGTTTTCGTAATCACTTAAAACTGTAGTAGTTAAGGAAAATTTTGCTGTTTGAAAATATCGTAATAACAACATAGTAAATAGAAAAAAAAAGAGTATACTTAGAATTTTCATAGTTGATGCTCTAAATTTTTCAAATATTCTCAAATCATAATATTTAAAAAAAAGGAAAGTGTCTAATAGCTTCTTACATTTAATTCTAACCACATTACTAAAATTTTTTAGATTTTATAGCAAAAGTCACATTTGTTTTAATTACAGGTGAATAACATCAACTTCGATCTGTATATTCAAGTCATGCCTCTACAGGATATCATCATTCAACGAGAAACAAGAAACGAAAGAAACGAAGATATCAGAATATTATATGGGAGCAAATAAAGCTTCATCGCCTTTGTTTAAAGATCGAGAATAACGCAAGTTTGTTAGAAAAACTTTTAAAATAAGACATTGCATTGACACCGAAGTTTTAAAAATGGAGAATAAGTCTTAGAATCTAATTGGATCACGGAATAGACATGATAGATAACCTAGAACTCGGAGACATTTTTCCTCACTCAAATGAACAAGTCTATGTTAAGATGGCACACATTCTTTGGGCCCATCCAGTCATATACAAGAACGTAATAATCCTGATATGTCATCCATCAACTTCGAGTTATTCAAAAAACCATCTTCAAAAGGTTTGCTTGTATTGTTTGTGTGGCTTACAGATTCCTGAATAATTGCAAAAGAATCAGTTGATCAAGCTTTAGAGGTGTGTAATTACTATCGCAGCTTGCGATCATTATAGGAAACTTTTAATGCTATTGTACAGTTTGGAATAGAAAAGATAACTGTCAACTTTAGTTACAGAACTTTTGAACTTTTGGACTTATTTCGGAGTCTAAGAAGAAATTAAATTCCAGAGAACCTCGATGTTCACTCAAGTACACATAGAAAATTATTTGTAAGGTTTATAAACATATGGTACCGAAGGTAAAGATATATTTACATACCTCAAAGACGTTTCGTCACTTCTATCAACTTACCCGCTGAAAACATGTTGTAAAGTAAGGTTTTATTCGACCATTTAACTATTTCACGCTGTATGCACTATAAACATCTCTGTTTTATTTTATGGAACAAAAGTTACACCCGGCTATTGACGATTTAAAAAATGCTTGGCTTTGGTAGAAGTCGTTTTGGTAGTCCGCTTTCCGGAGTATACGGAGATTCATGTCTCCGTATATGTTTATATATACATATATATTTTTTTTTTTTATTTATATGAATATATTTTTTTTTTCTTAAATACTATTTTTAAATACATTTTCTTTGATATATATATATGCATTTACTTTGTCTTGCCTTAAGCCACTAAAATTAGAAGGGGTAACTTTTTTGTTTTGGGGGCCCACGATGGGGCTGAGGTTTGTCAATTAGTCGGTACTTTTCTTTTGCATGAGCTTTCCAAAAATATAATAAGAAAGACATAGGTCTATATAGGGATGATGGTCTAGCAGTGTTTGATAAGAAAAGTGGTCACGCGCTCGAACGCAT
>JAUZNK010083377.1:0-13020 GCA_035046665.1 Euphysa ruthae | reverse complement strand
TAATAAATAACGCTGGCTAAGCATTTCCAATGCGGGAAATTTCACTGAAAGATCTTCTATTACTTTAATAAAATTATTTACCACAAAAATAAATTAAATAGGCTCAAAACTTCCATTTACATCTCATTTATATAGCTTTTATTTCATAATCCATGTGTTTTTTTTTTTTAATATTTGCTTTTGTTTTTATTTCTTTAGTATTTTCATTTATTATATATATTTATTATATATATTTATTATATATACGCCATTATGTGTTTATTATTATATATATTTATTATATATACGCCATTATTTATTTATAGCACAAACAAAACGGTAAGAACATTAATTAAAATTTAAAAAAACATTTAGATAAAGTGGATAAAACTAATCTAAGAGAGCTGCTTTCTATGGCTTTCTTTCAATGCTTTTGATGATGGTGAGTTTTTGAATATTAATGTTATTAATGCACTAATAATTAGTCCAGAAGCTTGCTACGTATTATTTTACTCCATTTTCTACAGAAGGTTTATACGGATTTTGAATGACGACCCCAGGGTCCGTAATTCGATGGAGTTTTTACCCCATAAGTTTCATGGATAATTTTTTTTATATAAGTAATATTTCGATAGACAATGGTAAAAATAGCAAAGCTTACCAAAAATTTACTGTTAATGTTATTACACGTAACATTATGTCTGTAGGAGGTGTATCTGGCCAGGTCAAGTTTATTTCATAACATAAGTTAACGCAGTTGTTTTGGAAGTTATTCTAAAAGTAATGGGTAGAAAATCATATGTGTTTAACATGAATTAAATCATTCAACAAATCGACGGTACATATACTAGCGAAAAATAGAAAAATAAAAACAAGTCGATACCTGTATTTATAATTTATTTTTAACTGGCTTGATTTGTGATGGCGTAATTCTTCTTTTACGATGGAGGTAGCAATGAAGTCAACAACACTGAAGAATTTTCCATGAATGTTAAGTTTTAATAAATCCTTACTCTAAATTTTATATTTATAACTTTTTATTTTTAAAAACTTTATTCTGCTTTTATAGCAGTATATTATTATTATACTTTGATATTTATAAAATTGTTCTTATCTATAGATACAGAGCAAGAAAATTTAGACGATATTGTTGGAAATATAAAATAGGTTAGTGATTTCATTCACTTATGTTCTACCATTTTTCGTCTGTTTAAGCCTTCTGGGTCTGATTTCTATTTCTTTATATTTTCCAGCAGAATACTCTAAAAAATATAACAGAAAATAAAGGTTAGACAAAACTATGGCTATATCTGTTTCTGATTCGTTTGTGACATACTCTGGAGTATCGATAATGAGTTGAAGCGTCATTTTTTCGGCGAAGCTCTCACCCCGCACCTGGGCAACTTTTTGTTGTAATTGCTCGGGGGTGAGCTGTTTTCGATAATATTTATTTTTATAATAAAAAACCTATCATTGAGACTTCGTATGCAAAGCTGAGCCTACGAACCTACGAATTTTATTGTCTCTATTATAATTTTACAAAGAATCGTAAATGCTTAAGATAACAACATAAATTTCTTTAGGATCTAAGTGTTGTCTACATGGAGATCAAAATAACATATAAAATGACGAGATCATGGTTCTCTTTAAGGAAAAATCGCTCGAGAAATGTATGATAATTTTAGAAACACGAATAGTTCAAAACCTCAAACACGCTGATAAAGTCTTACCAGTTTCCAGTTTCTGCTAATAGTTAATAGAAATGAAGAATTTCGAAACAAAAATACTGGATTATGTTCGGTGCCTGGATGATAAAGATCCTGATTTGAAACTTTCTAACGTCGACTTTGCTGTCAATGAAATGAAGTACCATGGCTTGTGTCTTGTAAAGTATCAAGCAGAAGCCAAGGCTAAGATTCTAGAGAAGGAAAAAAAAAGATCAGCAACTTAAAGAAAATGATACAAAATTATTTCAAGTATGAATAATTTTTAAATTTTTTCATAGATATAATAAAATGAAGTGCCAAGCTCGCATTTTAAAAAGGAATTACTTTATTATGAGCTACTTTATTTTGGAGTTTCAAAGTGCTTTCCTGTAAGCTAACCAAATTGTTTCCTGATGTTACACCGTCGAATAGTTGGCAATTTTAGTGGGATATGACAGCACAAAAAAGCATTCGGAAGTCTTGTTATATCCAAGATATTATCGTTGCAAAAAAGAAGTGCATAAAATAGCTGATATTAACTCCAATTTATATGAATTTACTTCGTAAGTTTGGAGGAAACGATATGGATACAACATACATCGTTCAAAAGCTTGATGAAAAAATTGTGAAACAATTTCCTGGTGACATAATCATATCAAAAGGAAAAGCAAAAAGAAGATGTTATATACATAGTTCCAAGGTGTTATCAAAAGAAGCCTATAGAAAACGAATCAATTGTTTGGCAGAAATCCAACCAAAGGTGCGCGAAATTACAATGCTAATGACAGAGAAAATATCACGAAATGATGAGAGAATCCTACCTGAAAATCTAAAACTAGAAGATCTCAAAAAATGAGAAATAGGCGACCCGGATATTGTAAAATTTTTTTTCTAGGATCTGATTGGTGTGACGGATTCTAGAGGCTGGTATGAGACAGGTAATCAGAAAAGGATGAAATCTCTAAATCAAGGTACGGTTTTTGCAGCCACACCAGGAGCTAAGAAAACTTTCAAGCATCTTAAGGTCGGAATTGTACTTAAAATCTTAACAGGTAGCAAAAATGTTAAATGATGAACCAGTTATCACATTGCGAAAGCTAGCACACATTGGAAAAAATAGAAACCATTTTGACATTTGAAGCTTCACGGGACAATAGAGCAACACAGGTTGGAATGATTGTCTTCGGTGCTTGGTTCTGGTGCAGCATGGGACGATTTCGGTCGGTTAGTATGTGCGAGAAGCGGAAAATTATAATTGCGTATCGATGTGTAGATGAACTCGATTTCACGATACAACCTGGACATACAGACGATCCAGAATTACTAACAGTCAAAAATAATCAACAAAGTAATAGGAGAAGAAGACGTACCTATGAAAAAGTAGGGTTGGAGTTGGAGCCATAAAGAAAAAAACCCAAGCTATGACAATCAAATCTGCTACCAAATGATGATACACGACGAGAAGCACATGAAAAAACTGAAGATATTCTTTCAAGCTCATGGAAACAAGATATAATATGGATCGCATCATTTCTTGTGAGCCTAAATAGTTTAACACGAATGTGGGTGGTATGGAATTCCAAATGCACAACCGAAAAAGATCGGCAACGCCGAAGGATTTGTTACTTATCACAAATTAACCAATCTCCAACGTCAAATGCTACAGTTGTTAAAACAATGAAGAGATCGCCCACAACAGCAAGAGAAACCAACAGGAATAGTTTTGCCGTAACATATGATTTGGCGATAACAAGGTTCCTCTTGCAAATTCAAGCAGAAGAGATGCACACGTTTGATAATGTGTTTGTGGAATTGGGATATATGGAAATGGCATTTTTCAGTGCATTAGGTAAGATTATTGCCAAATCTGGGGGAGCCTAAATTCTTAACGAGTGTGAAATTCTTGCTAAAGCCTCGCTTCGATAGTTTATTAGTGGTAAAAATCTTAAAAAATGCAAAGTAATGCACGAAATACTATCCCCTGCATTTGACACAGTCAATTTTCTTAGAAAAAGCAGAAAATACTGAAGAAATATACAAAATTATTAAAGATGATATCGAAATTCGAGACAAGAATAGCAGAGAAACTGAAGACGTTCTTAATGAGTACAGAACTTTGTGGCAAGAATCATCTGTTGGAATACAACAAAATCAGACCAATTTTTGATGCCTACATTGAGTTAGTAAAAATCATTATTAGTATTAAATTATCACGATTTCACTAGAAGTGTTAAAATTGGAGATTTTGATTTATATATTTCCTGTTAACAAACGTTTTTTTATGCACTGAACCACATGAACTACGAGCGATGGGTTGTGAAGCACTAAGAAAATTTACTGAAATTACAAAATACACACTCTGATGTTTGCGCTGATTTAAAAAAAAAGAAAGTATTTTTGCAATAAAAAAAACGCTGAAATATTTTTCTGCTTCGCCAATTGATCTAATGCTAGAACAAAAATAATAGATCAACGAATAGGTATTTCGTAAATGACAAACTCTATTTTAGCACACCAACGTTGGGCTGAACCCCACTATCTGCTCACAACCATAATTGCACATGTGTTCTTTAGATATGACGAAGAAAGAAGACATCACGCAAGACTTGAAGAATTATAACATGTGAAACGATAATTCTGGATTAAAAAAAGTAATTGCCATGATAAAAGACATAATGAACCCTTTCGAAAAAAATGTGGAAAAATAGAAGTTCTAAAATTTCTGCAAAGAACGAGTAGCTTCTAAAGATACTGCATAATATTTAATTATCATCAGCGATCTTGGAGAAAAAAAAGACAAAAATTTATATCAGTGTGTATTCCACTTAGAATTGAAGAGGGTATAAAACGCCGAAAGATAGAAAACTTTTCCACGGAAATTCGAAAAAGCAAGCTAAAAGGAAAAGATGGAAACGTTGCTACAGCGTGTATAGTCACAAATTTTTTTGACAGCCTTCTTTGTCTTTTACAAGAGAAGTAAGTTGATATAAATGAATTACTAAAGTTTTCGGTACCTTTTTCACTGTGTCACGTAGATGGTACAATGCAGAAGTCTCTAAAATCTGCGTTATTAAATCAGAGTTTGTATCCGCTATACCTCGACGTTCTTCCTTGATTTTTACCATAACTTACCAATTATACTTTGTGGTATAGCAAGATATATTTTTGCAAGAATAGTAGACTGTAAAGCGGGTGTAGTCTATTTCGTTTGTGATAAATGGTGAGATCCTCAATAACAGATTGCGAAAGAACTCAGATAGATACGTTGATGTTTTCTTATCAAATAAGAGTTTAAACACAAACAAACGAAGCCCACAAACTGACTGCAAGCTCTGAGAAATCCAATATTTAAAGAAGCATTCATTTCTTTTCTAGTTGAATTCTGGAAGGAAGATCCATTTGTCACAATATTCGGAAACAAGATTTTATACGCAGATTAAAACGGCGCTTGCTGAAAATACCATGTTCAAGACGAGTTTTGTAAATCTGAGGAAGCTACCCAACTGTATTCTATGCATAAACAAGCAGACAGTCACATTATCTCCCACCTAAAGACGATGGCTGCTCACCAAAGTAAAGTAGTGGTATGGACAGCCGATAAAGATTTTATCATTAACACTCTAGGCTATAAATCTTACTTTGATTTAACCATTGCTATTTGGCTGAAGATTGACATACAGTCGAATGACAGTTTGTTTTAGTTTTTTAGTTAGTAGCATCGAGGTGGTGTATTATTTGATAAACATGTTTATTAACCTTTTTTATATATTTTATTCTCAAATGGGTCTGACCACTTGTTCATTACGGATGTTTTATTATGTTTCTTTATATTTCCTAAATTAGATCTAAGCAATTTTAGCAAGTTTTTGTATTTCTGCACTCATGTATTGATATACTCCTTTTATACAAAAAAACTATCGAAAAAACTTATGGGTAAAAAAATTCATTCAAATCATGGGCCCCAGGTTTCGGTTGGTCTGACCAATTAACCGTCATGAAAATTTTGGTGAGCTTGGTTATTTTTCCAATTAACTATAGATATACTATTTATATAAAAAAAAAGATATATATATATATATATCTTTACAAATTTGGTCATGTAATTATGGGGTAAAATCCCATCAAATCACGGACCCCAGGTTTTGGGTAATCTGATCACTTGATTTTCAGGAAATTTTGGTAAACTTTTGTATTTTTACCATTGTCTTTCAATGTGCCATTTATATACAAAAATTTGCCCATGTAAAAAATGGGGCGAAACCCCATCAAATCACGGATCAAAAATCGGGGTCTCACCTAATGAAGGTCACGGAAATTTTGGTAATCTTTTCAACTATGAACTATTCAATTCATTCTGTATATCATGTTAAAAAATTGAGCCAGTAGAAAATGGGCCAAAATCATTAACAAATACCTGGGGATTTTTTGAGCTCTCTGTTCCAAACCCACAGGAGTTATAGCAAAGTTTTTTTAATCATATAAAGCATTGAGCATCAAATGAGCCATAACATGTAGCAGGCTCCTGAAATATTTATTTATAGAGAATACCTTAGAAAAAAACACAAAAAAATACTAATTCGCTTAAAAAATTTGCGATGACAATAAGAAAATTCGCGAATGTTGTTTCCTAAATTAAAAAAAATTTTTTTTTTTTGCTCTTCAGTAGCTATTTCAAACTTTGTTACATTTTTTATTCGTGCACTCTCTATTAACGAATAATTTTGCTGATTGTCTTAATTTATCATATGGGTGATTGTCCTAGAATAAAATATAGTCCTATTCTCACGCGTGTTTATTTTGAAAGTCAACTGTATGATGAAATTTCTTTAGCTATATGTTTTTCGCACTTATTCATTTTCGCGTTTGCTATATTATTCTTTTCTCTTTTTTTTTTTTTAGCAAAAGCGTACGCTTAAGAAATATTTTACTAAGGGATTTTTATAAATATTTTTTTTAATTTTAACTAAGTTGAAATATTGATATGATAACTTGAAAAACGACAAATGATGGTCGGAAAAAACGACAAATGATGGTCGGACAAACCTATGCTATTGTGAATATCATGTAGCTACAGCGGGAAAAAGCGTACTATTTTCAATTTGCAAAATTCTTATTTTTCATCATATTCGCTGGCTGGTTAAACCGCAACTGTTGTTTGAAAAACTAAAATGAGTGGTGTAGATCTTTACAAATTTTTTTATGTTTGCGAATAAATTTCTTTCATGGATATTTTTTTTTTATGAAGTAACTGTGGTTTCTCCATAGTCATAAAATAGATGGTCAGTTGGCGAAATATCGGGTCGCCAATGTATATGTTCAGTAGAAAAATCGTAAAACAACTTTAAATTCACTTAGGGGCGTAGAATAGAGGGGATTATATGTTATAAAAATGGGAAATATGGCTCGAAGATACAAGTTTTATTAATGAAATTAATACCCTAATAACTAAAACGGAAGATCGTCTTGATAGAACGGTATTTCAATGTTTGCTTTGTTCAAAAATTTGCAGATCACAGAGAGTATTAACACATCATACCAATATCAAGCATTTTGAATCAGTAACATCTTGTGGTGTCGCAGTATTGCTATGTGTTTCTAAAGACCTAGGAATAATGATTGCCAAGTGCATCCAGGATCTAAGCAATGACATTGTGTTACCGTCAAATTATCCGAGAAAAATTGAAAATGTTCCACCTCACCTCAGAAAATTTCAATTATGTTTTTTCAATCGTAAAGCATACGCTGACAAATTTTGATGGTAACGCTGAAAAATCCTACCCCACATTCTACAAAGCTGTTGCGAAAGATGGTTTTTTAAAAAACCTTACCTAAAATACTTCAACACTTGTTGGATTTGAACTTGTTAACCGTGTGTTGGCAAAAATCAGCAATCCCACCTGTAGTAATCATTATGCTGTAGCCACCACATTAACATAAAAAGAGAAAGGTCTCATTGGATATTTGAGCGGCTATGTATTTGGCACATTCTTTCGCCGTATAAAATTTTCAAGTGTTTGGAAAGGGCGTATTGGCCACGAATATATGTTACTGCTTCTTGCTGGGAAAATTGTTGGAGAGAAAGTAAGTTTACCTGAAACAACAACGGATCCTTACAAAAAATTTGTTGAAGCTAAAAGCCATGGAGGTCTTTGGAATGTTTCCATGGATGTGCTTGAAATATTTGCCAAAGTGGAATTTCTTTTTCGCATAAAATTCTTTATAAAATATGAAAACTGAACCACGAATATATTTAGCAGCCTCGGGTAAGAGGTGACACACCCTGCTATGTAGAGATTTGATCGCAACCATCACACTACGTCGTTTAAAATGTGATCCAACTTTTCATTATTTAAAAATTTAGGCATCTCTGCTTATCAATATTTTTCTCAGACCTTCAAGCAGATAAGAGATTAGAGAGAAATTCTTGATATTTTTTTTTTTCTGCTTAATTAACATATTTATTTATAATTTTAATATTTACAAGATCATATCTCGTAAACCTGAGAAGAGAGCCTTTAATCAGGTACTTGGCATCAGGGTCAGATGCTTCCTGCAAAAGGTGTTAAAGCAATTTTTCTAATAAAAATGCAAAATTTTCATAGAATACAATTTTTGAAGTTTCAATGGAGGAGGTATGACTTGAAAAGTACATAAGCGTACTAGAGAGGGAGGGGTCAAAATTTAGGGCGTACATACTTTTTGGATAGCCCTTAAATGGAATGAATAATTAACACATGTATAAAATACCTACATAAATTATTATTTTTAAATGCATGGGGAAAATCTTCCATTGTCATTTCTTTTTTACCCAATTTAGGCATGGTAATTTTTCATTGAGAATTTCATCATCCTAAATGTTCTCCCACCTCTACAGTTTCCAGCAATGGGTCTGAAATCTTTTTGATTACTTGTGGCATTATCATTGTACAAAAAATCACACAAAGATGGATTGTCTTTCCGTCTGCCACACGGTCTTTGTTGACCAAAATAATTTTCTAGTGCATCTTGGCAAAAACGCTCAGTTAAAGCATAGTTGACACCATTTGTAAGAAGATACCGAATGAGTTCAATAGTGGAGTTTACAGTGGTTTTAACACCTTCGTAAGTTTGCCAGAAGATGAACATGTAACGTCGATAATTTTTAGTGTAGTCAGCTTGTATTTCATCAACCGATAACTTCCATTCTACAAAATATTTTTTAAATGTTTCCTTTAGCTATGTAAAGCATTCATCGTCAACAGACTCAAAAGGTTGAAGAAGACAATTGCTTTTCCTAGCAGCCTCAGAGGTAGAACAGATGTTATGAACATCAAAAAAAATCATTAAAAATCTCACAATATTCAGCAGTAATTGCAGATTTAGAAAGGCCATATGCCTTAAAAACAACCTGACTGATTTACATAATGATTGAGCTGCCAGTTGTAAAGTAAAGTTTTTTAAGAATATACCATTTGCTATGAATTTTCCATTGTTGTTCAATTATCACACTTTACACTTCTTGCTTAACCAACTGTTGCATATGTTTTTCAGTATATGTACATAGTCAAATAACAAGAACAAACCTTCTTCTGAAACCCATAGTTTTTAAGGAGCTGTTTCAAGTAATTTAAAAAATGCTCGGTTAGTTCCGTAATTGTCGCAAATAACTGATACTAATTTTCCATTTGCTAACTTAATTGCATTATTAACATACACAACTTGCTCAAATATGAATGCTGTATCTATTTTATTGACAGGTATCATTTTGTAGAGAAATTTAGGCCTCCAAACAAACATTTTATCATAATATCTAGCAGAGTAGTATTATTTTGAGACGCTCCAACCAATTTTCCATCATGGTATGACAAAACAGGCTTAACATTAACTTCATCTACAAGAACTATACAGTTTTTATTGGTACTGAGCATTTTGGTACTAGGTAATTGATAGTGTCACTTTAATTTTCTATAAAGTGATCTTGAAGTACAATGACATGTAAATAAACGGATCATTGTTTCAGGTTCAGAAATACGCACACCAACTTTATCGACAGTTGACATAGTTTGAACATTTTCTTTAAAAAATTTTTTTTTTATTGACAACAATTTATTACCAGAGCAAAAACCTAACAGCTTCTTGAATTTTTGACCATCTGTCTAATACAATAATAGTTCGATTTTTAGAAAGTGATGAAATAAATGCTCTTACACTTACATTATAGCATTCAAACATATTTTGTGAAATTATTATTATTAAGAAAATTGGGATACTATCAATGAAGAAGTTATTTGGCTGTATATAAAGTTTTTCTTCTGTAAGAAGTAATTTTACACAAAAGAAGACAAAAGTTGTTCATTTTTGATTTCATACACTTGTTCATTTCTTCAGTAAGATATGCCTTTTTTTTGTTTCTTGTATTAGCAGGCTGGGATTTGAAATCTTAAAAAAAAATTTTCAAAAACTGGGGGTGGGTTCTTAGGCTTTTCTTTTCCAGGAGCAATTATTTTTTCAAAGTTTAAGGGAAAGTGCTTTGCACATGCAACAGTATCTGGTTAATATTAATTAGTTTATCGAGCATATTATCTCTTGGAATGGCTTTAAGCCATTAAGATCTTTCATCTTCTTTTGGCAGTTTGAAAACTCTTTTTTTATGTTATTTGTCATAGTTTCCAATGCATCCATAAACACAGCAATTTTTACCATTTTTTGAAGTTTTTAAAAAATATTAATAAATAAAAACAACAAACCAAAGTTATGCAGTATTCGTTTTTATTTTTTTAAATTTCAAAATTTATGATTGCAGATCGCCCAAACAGTTATTTGAATTTCTCTGCTTTGACATAATCTAAAGGAAAGCAATCAGAAAGCAGAGAGCTCCACAAACGAGAAGTAAATGGCGGTAAACTTTATGAATAAAAGTTTTTGTAAGATTTTCTGTACATTTAAAGGAAGAGTAACAGATTTAAACATTGTGGTCGTTAAGAATTTCTGAAGGTGATAACTCTTCCAAATCATCAAAACAGTGTCCATGGAAAATTTATAGATCAGTGGCAGTGAGGGTATAAATTTTTGCGATGTGAAAGTGATTGAAAATTCGAATCATGATCAGGACTAACAAAGTTTAGTAATAAAAAACCATTCCAATGGTCAGAAAACAGATTTAGCGACCTAAGTGACGCGTGATACACGAGCTAACAAATGGTTCCAAGACCTTTTTTTTGACTACTACTGAAAGAAGACTGATTGAACGTTAATTATAAAGATCAGATCGCTCGGCAGAATTTTTGAATACCGAGATAACAGATTCCGACGTCCAGCAAGAGAAAAAACTGGATTTAGCGATAAACTTCTTAAACAGCGTACAGAGAATCAGAAAAACTCCTGGAAAGAAATTTTGTAGCACGACTTCAGGGAATTCATCAGGGCCTGTAGCTTTATAAGCATCAAGTGAATTTAGTTGTTATATTGAAAAGTTAGTGTGAGTCTTCGGTAGAAAATCAGGCGATATGTATCAATAATTATCAAGAGTAGAGTTACTGCTAAAAATTTCTAATAAATTGAGTAACTAGACGTTCATAGACCTGATTTTGGTAAGAGCATTTAGCCTCTTCAACGACTCTTTGACAGGGCACTGGTAAAAACACTTTTGTTCTCAATTAAACTATTGTGCTGAAAAAAATGAAAATAATGGTTGCGATAAATGAGCCATTTTGGCAGCAATTGATGGAGAAGACCATGGGCTCGAATATGGTTTTATTTAATACTTTCGACAGGGAATAAAGGCATCGATATCAAAATGAAGCCAATAATTTGCTTTGCAAATTCTTCTGTAACCTAATTGAAGATGTGTTCGGGTGGAATATCATGGAGTAAATCACGATAGTTTTCCCAGTCTTCATGGTGATAGGAAAACAATTTCCTATGGATAAGTGGCTGATGGAAAGAAGTAATGTTAAAGTTGACGTCAGCATTAATTATTGCGTGGTAAGAGTTTCCAAAAAGATTAGAAACAGGTGTGTTGCAAATAGCAGGACTCAATCAAAGGGAGAAATTAAGTAAGGAATGTTCCTGTTTGTCACGATCAGGAAGACGAGTTGGAGAATCACCAATTTAGTTAATAATTAAGATATGGAAAATTGGGAGTTGTCGATGCCAGAAAGGTTAGTAGTTCTAGAGAATTCTGGCTAGTCGGTGTGATGGCCGTTATAGTTACCAAAGACAAAGTCATTGGCAGATGGGTGATTGTCAATATTTTCAGAAATGTAGTTGAATACACTGCGGTACTATGTGGAAGGAGTACTGTAAAGTAAGTAAAAATAACTGGTTGACTGCAGAATAGATTGACGTAAACAAACGTGCGATTCATCGAGGTTTTCAAGAGAGATTGGTATGGGTAAAGATACTAATGGCATGCATTTGTAAAGACGAATCCTTGCCATTGAAAATATTTTAACCAGGCAGACGAACTTAAGGAAAGATCAAGATTTGTTTCATGAATTTCCAAGATGTCAAGTTTCCTAGAGAGGAAACATGAAAAAAATTACTGCAAAGACCACGAATGTTGGTGAACGAAAGAGATACAGATTTGGGTGATGTTTCACAGCCTAATTTTGGTTTACTAATAATTATCACTATAGAAAATTGGGATTAAAGGAAGTACTATTGCCTTGTTTCAATATCTTGTAAGGGAAGTTAATTCAGTTTATTATCTTGCCTGTCAGTTATTAATGTTTTAGGTTAGCAGATCCAGTCATGTGGTTTCAGAGAAATGAGCTGTTACAGATGCAGGGTCACTCTCCAAGCCCAAAGTTCGGAAATGTAGCAATCAGGAAACTACTAAATTTGGACGACTAACATGCATTAAACAAATATGAGTATACTATATTCATCAGAAAAACAAAGACAGTAGGAAGACAGGTATTCAACGCTCTAGAGCAGATATGGCAATGCAGACTGCACTGGATCTACATAAACAAGCGAATAAAGGGTACAAGACCTGGTGATATAATCTACCTACCCCTGAAGACAAATATTGGTTTGCCTACCGGTGTTTTTATCGAGAAATCAACTCTATCAAGATTGCTGAAATGGTCTTCCTTCTCTTACTCCGCCGAATACCAAGCCGGTATTTATAACGTCTAAAAGTAACATGGAAACTTAGATAAACTCTTACTTGAATGTTATTGAAATGGAAGCTATCTAATTAAGAATGAAAGTATTTAATCTTATATTGCTGTTTAATACATATGCGTTGGTATGAAATGTCTAATGTGATAATTTTCTTAACTTTTAATTTCAAACAACCATCTTTATTTGACATTGGTCAAATTACATAGCAATATAAACATATAATATA
>JAUZNK010083366.1:0-13020 GCA_035046665.1 Euphysa ruthae | reverse complement strand
CCAGAGATGGAAATAGCGATAGCTTTGGAAACACTGATACCATATAAACTCTGCCAAATAGTCTGCAATTCCATCGCGATTTGTTGGTCCATGCATGGCTTTAAATTTTGATTCCGCTCACTGTCGCATAGCTTCCACGTGGTAGGTAGTCACTTGGGTGTTGAGATAAAAAAAATTATAGGTTTGATTGACCAAACCATGCTGAAACCCCATTCCTGCAATTTTGTTGTAGGCCCCCCACTTATCACTCCATATCTATATCTCCTTACCAGGACTAATCCATTGAGCAATTACAGTAAGAAGTGTTGTAGTGTCATGTCTAGTAACCGGAAAAAGGAACCCTAGCTTTTTCTCAGTTCATAACCGCCAACAATTCACTGCTCTGGTATCAATCTGCCATGGTTAAACATCCGACGTGCAAGCACAGATTTGCCAATTTCTACGACGCAACCAGGAAATTCAATTGGTTGAGGGTTTTTAATAAAATATGCAACAGCAACATCCCGGCAGTATTGAAACCAATTCACAAATGTTTCACTGCTTCCAATTTTAAGTCCATGCTGGATATGGTCATAGGACATTCCATGACTAGAACCACCACTCCAAACCCAAACTTGAGTTAACCCCAAAATTTGCCACAGATGTAGGTGAGATTTCTCAAAAAAGTTGCCTTCACGCATGGTGTAGGTTCTCTTACAAATCTTCACGGTGCAACGAAATCTTTCCATTGATGCTTTGTGCTCGATTTTGTTCGTAGCATGGAAGGTCACATGTTAAGCATGACATCTAAACGGAAAGAAAGCCATGTTGTCGACACTATCTTATGCATTCCGGTTTATCGTTTAAGCTATAACCAATTTCACCAAAGGTAATTGAATCAAAATCAGCCATTACTCGTCTAGCAATAGCAACAGCAGCCATAATTATGAATCAGGTTGATTTGATTGATATGATTTTATCATTATTACCCTTATTTATATCAATTTCCCAGACAAAGACTGTAAGCTAGACCTCTTTCAAACGTTTCAGACCATGTTTGTTTGATACGTATTTAAAATTGTTTTTCATGCTTTTTTATTGTAAATATTTCAAGTTTTCCTTGCGAAAAATGATTTTGAAATCATTATTACTGAAATAGGCAGCCAAGCTTTCCAAATATGCGGTATCAGCTTTTATAATTATCAAAATCACATCTTCATTATTAGCCACCTTCGCAGCCAGTATTGACATAGCTATTATACAATTGTGCTAAACATTTAGTTGATTTATTATTGAAAAATATTTTATTGATATTATTACTGTACTTGTTATTATTATTTATTTATATTAGTTACTAACATTTTTTTATTTACTATTATCATTATTATTAATTTAATAAATCGGTATATATTAAGTATGGCGTTCAAAACTGTGGCGGCAACAATAATAATATTTAAACCAATCAAAAATTATTTTAATTTGTTAAACAATGCAGTATGTTAACATCATGGAATGTTTATAATCTTACAATCGTGTTTAGCTAGTAACAACCATCCATATATTGTGCAAAGTCTTGGAGAATAACAATGCTGATAAAAAGATACAACTAAAAAACTAAAATGGAATTAAGATAATGAATTTACATTCTTTATGGATAAAATTTAAAATTTTAAAACAAATACTAGAACTAACTAAGTATGGTAGAGCAAAAAAAAAATCTAAAAAATGTGAAAGGTTTATATGTTGGGGGTGGGGGGCAGAAAAGGAAATGGATTCATGGTAAAGTAGATTTTTGGAAATTAACTGAACACTGTTTATTAATTTTATCTGCATTTATCTTTGACATTGTTAAATTAAATGACTATATATCTGTTCACATTGTATCGTGATGTCATATAGCTACTATTTAAGCTCACATTACCATTTTCACAGCTATGCTGGGGAAGTTTCTCTCGTAAACATCAAATTTCTTCTTGATTCCATGAAGAAAGAAATTTTAATGTCAATCAATAGAACATGAACCAAGTTCAGATTAGATATCACTGGCCTTACAACGGACCTTTAATATGCAAGTAACTCGATTGACAAGAACACTAAAGATATCACAAATCTTAATTCAAAATTTGAAAGCATCAAAAAAAGAAAAAAATGCACAGAGATTGCTGAAGAAAATAAATACTAAAATCCGTGCTCGATGATCAGATCAACCAAAGTCTTAGAAAAACCATGATATTCAAGAACTTACCAGAAAAAAACACCATTGAATCATGGTCAGGCCTGGTTGCTGACCTAATCTCCAAGGAAGCAAAGATCCACCCATATGTATGCTAGAAAGATGCTACAGAGGAAAGGATATGTCCAATAAGACAAAACCGAGACATGTCTTTGTTAAGCTTTACAGTTGGAAAGACAGCCAGCATATACTAAAAGTTTTTTCGAATAATCGTTGATTAGCAGTTGATCAAATATATTCCCTAATGGTTACAGCACGTCAAAATACTGCTATGCAAGAACTTTTTAAACTCTTCAAAGAAAAATCTATTGTGAAAGGATTCTTAGACTTTCCAGCTGTTCTTAAAGAACAAACATACCGATACAAAATACCAAACGCACATAAGCTACTGATTGATCCTTTGTTGCAAACGTTTGGTCTTCTGTGTGTATGAACATATGTATTTTTATTTTTTACTTATGTGTTTTTAAAATGTGGAGATTTTGCTCTATTTATATTTTGAGAGCCAATAACCCATCATTTATTATTCAGCAGGTATCCCCTCTATAGCTTATTTTATTCTCTGTACTTTACCAACAATACTATTTATAATGAATTTCTATATCAAAATGTGCCTAGTTGATTTTCGGTTATTTATGATTGCTCATACTTGTTTTTTACAAGTAGTTGGAACCTAAGCAAGTGTTGTTTTTGTTTTGTGTATTTCTTGTTTTTGTTTTCTGTATTTGTGCATACTTATTTTATTTTACCATAATCTGCTCTTGCATGCCAAGAGTCAAATTCCTATGTCGAATATGCAACAATCATATTAACAATAACCACTAGGCAATTCAATGTGATATCTGTAATCTTTGGATACAGATTAAATGTAATCAACTCACCACTACCAATTACAATTGTTGCAAAATTCTGATGACTACTGCAAAAAAAATGCCTAAACTTTGCCTTTCCTTTTAGTGAACTATCATCTCTCGATATATCTTTTAATCCCCAGTCAACAGATATAAGTTCATTCCAAAGTCACCTACCAAAATTTCCTGCCTCATACTGTACAAATTTCAACAAAGCTCTTAATCTTTTGATTCAGGATGAAAATAAGGATGATGACATTTATGTTAACTGTACATATTCTGACATTGACCAATTTAACTCACAAAAATTCATGAAAAATAAAATATTCTCTTTATTCAATTTGAATGTCTCTTCTCTGAGTCTCAATTACGATATGCTCTCCCTTTTAAATTGTAATTTTGATAATAATTGCTGTTACTGAATCACGTTTTATCAAGGGTGTGCCATGTTCTACAAATACTGATCTTGAAAATTATGTTGTTGAAAATACCCCAACTGAATCATGCAGTTGTGCTCTATTGTATATATCAAAGTCACACTCATATAACACAAGATCTGGCCTAAATATCTACAAAGCTGATCATATTGAGTCTATTTTTATTGAAATAGTCAACCCAGATAGAGTAAACATTGTTGGTTGTATATATAGACATCCATCGATGAACTTTGAGGAAGTTAATGAGGATTATTTTACCCCACTCTTATCTTAATTATCTCGTGAGCATAGCAAAAAAATATACATCCTCGGTGACTTTCATGTTGATCTTCTCAAACTTGAGACTCATGAATATAGCTCTAAATTCCTCGAATTACTTGAATCTAATAACCTCTCTCCACAAGCACTTCACTCGACATGAATCACCACTAGAACCAGTACTTTAATTGACAATATTTTTACAAATCAAGTTAACACCCACAACACTTCTGGATATCTCTCTTGTTGACCACCGATCTACACAGGATGAACACAATATTTATCTTAGGAACTGAAGATCTTTTGATAGGGAAAATTTTGTTCTAGACTATTTCAATATTGATTTGGGATGTAGCCTTATCATCTGAAGCCATTGATGTAAACCACTCATTTTATATCTTTAACTCTATAATGAATAACCTTCTTGATAAATGTGCTCCTCTTAAGGAACTTAATAAAAAGGAGCTAAAAAGTCTTGTAAAGATAACTAATGGCATTCAAAAATCCATGTCCAAGTATGACACCATATTTAGAATGTTCAAGCGTCTATGGGCTCTTGCAATTAGGAATGCTCGGTTTGAACTGTATAAGTCTTATATAGTCTTATATAGGGACAGGATAACAGGCTTAATTAATTAAAACTAACTACATGGATATTTTTTTTACAAATGACAGGAATAGCATAAGGAAGATTTGACAGGGAATAAAGGGTATTATAAATATAAAAGATAGCACAGTGTCTTCCCCTAACTGCATCCTCAATGCTAAAATATTAATAACGACCCAACAGCTATAAATGTTATAAACAACTTTTTCACCTTCGTTGTCACTTTTTGTCCTACCTTAGAACATTCACTATCTAAGGTTTAAAGTGTCATCACACAGATTATTGTTTCACTGTGTTGATGTTTTTCTGTCTTCTCTAAAATTTTTCCATTTTTGTTTAATATCTTGTTTTTTCTCTTGTATCTCTGGTCGCTAAAAGTGACAAAAGTAGTCCGTTCCAGATGAGCTGTTTAGTAAAACGAACAAAACTGAACAAAAAATGTTTTGAAAAAAATTTTTTTACCTTTGTAAGTGTCAGTTACAGCATCATATAAATACGAATAGGCTGTTTCTCATTGTTTACATTGAATATCAATTTCTTTAAATTGTGTTGTTAATCTGCCGATTTTAAATATTTTTAGTTTAACTATTTAATATGCGCAATTATTAAGTTGGACTCATTTTATGCCTTGGTGAAATGCTATTATTTCACTAAACTTATCAGCCCTTTTCTTTTTATACTAGCGATTATGTGAGTTGATCTTTTCTGGAAAATTTGCTTGTTATGTTTATGACACAAATAGAGATATTTGGAGTTGCATATATAAGGAAATAATTACATTTGTTTATTTTACTAAAGAAAAAAAAACTTTTGATTTCTCATCAGTCTATAAGTTATTCTTTAAATGAAATGAAAGCACGTTTATCCCACCTCTAAAGTGCAGTAAACAACAATAAATGCAAGATTGTAAAAACTTATAATCAGCAAATAAAAATTTAAAGTATCAAGACTAATAAAATAATAAATCTTTCATGTGACATGATTCAGATACATGTCTACAATACGCAACTAAATAGTTTTTTTTTTTTTCAGTGTATTTAAGGTAAGATTTTATTCTACTTTTATAACTTTCAACAGTTCACAGTCCACTTCTTCTGCACTTTGTAAAAAATTTAATTGTAACTTTAACAAATAGGTAGTAATTTTAAATCTAAAGGTCAACGATGAAACAAAAAACAGGACAGTAACAAAATTTAAAAGAGACCTATGGGCAAGAACCAAATATTCTGTCACATAAGTATATCTAAATTTCACTGAATTATTGGTTACTGGCCAGGATATGGTCTGATAGAAAAAATATGAGTCAATCAAAATATTAATTTTATATATATATATATATATATAAAATTTATAGAGAGAAAAATTATATATTATTTCTTTAAAAAAGTTTAAATATTAAAAAATTTTTCAAATTAGGGTGCATTAGATAAAACTATAAACAAAGCTATTTTTGTAAATTATCGGTTAGCAGATTTTGTTTTTATAAAATAATGTTAGAATATAATGAATGATGTCAAATTTATTATATGATTTTTGATCATTATTCTATTATGTTAATATTTTTCCATTCATATCCTCTGTTATGTTATTAAATAAATAAATTATGATCAAGAAGCTTAGCCTTGTGTATTTAAACAGTCAGCAGTGGATGTAGTTAATTAAAACAAGCCTTAAAGAAGTTTTATACTAATGCTAAGTCCCACATCCCACTATTTTATTCATATAAAATATTTTAAAATAAATCACATTCCACATGCCATCTTATGTTTATGTTATTTTATTAAAAGTTAGGAAGAGTTAAATTTTTGTCTTTTATTTATTTGTCATTTGTATCATGTTTTAAATGAATTATCTTGTCTTTATTTCTCCCAGACGTGATGTCTGAGAGAAAACGATTTGAAACAGACAAACCACTATTCCTATCAGACATTTGCCATTGCCCGGTGCTTATTTGCAGCCCTGCATTTGCCTGGTTGAAACAAGTCTGTAAGTATCGTAAAAGCTCTAGAGCTTTTGAAATTGTAATTTTTTTTCTCCTCAGCGCAACCATGGTGCTCTGGGAAGGGGATAGAATGGGATTTTTCCAAATTTTTTAAAACCAATGTCTTTCATCCTTGTTAAAAGTAACATAAATATTATGTACAAAAATCATGAGAGGTATAAGTATTTTTTCCCTCAAAATTGGCTTCGGTATTTTTCATAATTTTTCAAAATTTCGCTAATATTTACGTTAGTGTAATTTTTTTTGCTTTGATTCTGCAATTTAAAGTGTTCCACCCACGTGTGGCAAATTCAACATCAATCCATTTTTTAATTGTTTTTTTGGGGTGTTTTTCAAGATCATTCATGCCAATTTTCAAAAACAAACAGCTCCGTTTACGAGAGGTCCACTGCACATGCGCATTGAGTTCAATCCAAAAAAAATGGAGAAAAATGTACTAAGAAAACAAAATTTATTTGCAAGTGAACAATACTACCAATATGAGGGTTATGTTAGTCATTTTAACCAAACATTCATTTCAAAACCTATACCTATTTCACTTTAAAACCTTAACCCTTAAGCTATTCTACTAAGAAAATTCTGTTTGGTTTGTATAAACAAGAGATTTCAGCGAAAACTCCCATAACTAACTGGTAATGTAACATGATTTTTATTGTATTGCAGTTGGTGTTCTCAAATAACTGCATGATTAAATCTAGTGATTATTTTTTTTTTAGAATGTTTGAAAAACGGGGTGATAAACCTGAGTCTGGACCTTTTTTTAAACAATAACATGTGGTAGTTTTTAATGTGAACTAGAATAAGTTATATTTCTTTGATTTGTTGTTTTAAGTTTTTTTCAAAAAACATGGGTTATTAGCGACTAGTGTGCTCATGTAGACAGGAACACAGGCAAATAAATTTGGCCATGCTTTAGATTGTGAGCCATAGCATTACAGATTAATAATTTGTAAAGTCATTCTTCTCTTTAAAATTGCTATCAAAAAATTATGCTTGTAAAATTATTCTATCCTTTAAGGTTTGAATGTTTTTACAAGGACCTGCTTTTCTTCCCATCACTTTGACGTTGGCATTTATTTTTTAGCGTGTTTAAACCCCACAACAAAATAATCTTTTTTAATTTAACGTTTTCTTAATTTCATAACATTGCACTGTGTAAACATCATATTTATAACTTGATAGAAAACAAACAGATCAACGAGTGTTTCACTTTGTGTTGCTACATATATTATTTCCAATACAAATGAGTAAAAACAAATAATTATTAAATAAGTAGTATTTTCTATTTAATTTTTTTTTACTTCCAATTGGGAATGTTTTCTCGATTAAGAATATCGCGTTATAAGCGATGCTATCAGACTAGCTAACACTCTGCACTGGTATAAAAAGGAGGAAGTGATTAATTTGATAAAAGAAACACATCTAGGCCTATTAAATAATTATTGTAAAACCCTAAATGCTTTTTCTTTGCAATATAGATAAAGGCTTAAAATGATTAAATAGTTTGAGTCTAATTTTATAATTACGCTTATTTAAGGCATATCCAAGGTTATGACAAATAATATAATTATCGGACCATAAAGCTATTATGCAACTCTTCCAAAAACAGGAAGGTTAACTTTAAACTACGAATCAGCAAAGAAAAAACTTAAATATTTATATTGTAAAAAAAGAAAACTGTTTATTGAAATATTTGTTAAAGTCATTAATATTTTAAATCTAAATTAAATGTCTTTGGATTGGAGTGACTGGCGGATATATTCCATTGAAATGATTTTTGTAGTGTAAAAACTACACACTGGTTATTATGATTAAAGAAGCAGATGCTACTGCTACATATGACAATATGGCTAACATGGCAGTTGCGTTAAAATGCCGATGAACTTGAAAGTGGTGGTTTTGACAAACAAAATGAAAACCTTGTTCTGAAAGTGGTGGTTTTAAAAAATCAAAATTTAATATCACAGAGGGCAATGGAAGAAAGGACAGAAAGTTAGTGAGGGAATTGAGAAAGGAAGTCAAATTAGTTTTATTGAATGACGTTGGTCAATAGGGTACTGATACACTACTTTCTTTAATATTGCAGTGGATTTTACCTGGTTTCTGATGTTTGGTTAATCAAATTTCTTAGACGCAAATGGGTGTTCTAAATACTCCTATACACACCACGTAGCAGTTTTGTTTTTTATAAATGGAATATTGTTAGAGCATCATAAATTATGTCAAAGGGAGTTATTAATGGGGTTGGCAATTTGCCAAGGTAGTTTTCATGAAATAAAAAAAAAAATTTTTCGTGTAATAAATTTGACATAATTTAAGTGCGAGGGCTGGAACATTAGTGTTTATATTGAGAAAGAAATTATTATGTCATGAGTTTAAATAATTTATTACTGCTATATTTCGGGCGACAAAATGCTCTCGTCTTCTTTGAGCCTCTTACAAACTATACAAATATTTTTAATCCATTGTAAATTGCCTGAAGACAGCAGCATTTTTAATGTTAATGTTTAAATTTAATTTATAAACAAAAATCCCACATAAATAATACGTTATGTTATTTTATTAAACAGAAATTGTTGTGCAATAAAATTCTTGGTTATTGGTGTTTCCATAAGGAAAACACGATAAAAATCTATGGGCCAATTCTGCAGCTTTACCGAAAAATATTAATTAAAAAATATTAATATTCTAGACTCCCGCAGTAATTATCTCCAATTTGCAAGTTCATAGTTTTTCATAAAAGTCCACTTTCTAAAATGGCTCTCATTTGTTAACAACTGCATGCTTTGGTTTGAATTTTTCTTTACTGGCTTCCTATTGGCTTATTTCACAGTTGATACGATTTCATGAGGCTATCATTTCTAGGGGTGTAAAAAAATTAGAATGCTTAAAAAAAGCTAAATTTTTCTATCTACATTTATTAATCATCAATAATTTGTTGGCAATAACTTTTTTGTACTCCTGAAATTGTAGGATACAGTCAACCTATATTTCATCAGAATGTTGACAAAATCTGTCTTTTTTGTCATGTTTTTTTTTTTTCGGATTCGTGCTTTTTTTAATTTTTAAGTATTTTTATATATATTTTCATTGCTAACTAATAGTCTATTTTTGCTTTTGTTTTATTATTTGTTCAATATTAAAACCTAAATAAATTTAGTCTTCAGTTAGCCTACACCAGTGCTTTGTGTTTTTAAATGAAACATTAGTCTGCTACACATTAGCTATTTTAACCGATTAAGATCTGTTTAAATATGTTTTATTGAAAACTAGGCAGTTTTCCTGGTTGTTTTTAACTAATATTTTAAAGGAAAACTTTCACAAAAAAGTTTTTTAAGGTTTTCCTCCAAACACCAAATCACTTATTTAATTTTTCTGAAATTTAAAAAGTCACAGGACCATGAAGGGTTTCTCTTTTTTTTTTGATCAAAAATGCAGTTTTTAAAATTTTTCTCTAAAACCACACATATTTTTTGAAATTCATTGTGAAGTTAGAAGTCTGTAGAGGGCTTCTTTTGACCTATATGGCTACTTGTAGAAAGCTTTTCTTTTTTGGTACTGGGCCCAAATATTATCAATTCTGGACTAAAAATGATGTATTTGAAATTAGAAAGATTATAAAGGATTTCTTTTGATTTTTCAATATTTATATTTTATTTTTCCTGCTTTAGGTTTGGTCTGAGCAACAAATTTGACACAGAATTTCCATCTGGATTAAACGGAAAGGTAGAAACATTTCTATCATATTGTTACCATTCCCCATAAAATTTCTATTATATTGTTACCATTCCCCATAAATACAGATTATTTTTGATAGAAATATTTATAAATATTTTTTAACTAAGGAATAAACTTCCAGATGTTTTCAAAGTCAATAAACAGATTTTAATGGTTTCCCCACATTATGGTGATAGCATATTTCCAAATAATTATCAAATAATTTTTTGAATAAAAAAAAACAATTGATTCTTAAATTTATTTTCCCCATTTCATTATGTCCATATGTTTCTAAAGGTTTACACAAATATCCGCCCTAGTCATACATAAATATGTATCATAAATACACAATAAATACACACAAATAGGGAGATCAAAATTCAATCTTAAACATATTCATATTTATTAAAACAATTCCCTGTATTATCTTTTTTTATGGTAAAAATATATACTCTTGCTTTTATACTTAATGGTTGAGAGTGAAATTTTGTAAATAAATAAGTATATTTCATTTTTTTTTATCAGAATACTAATACAATTTAAAACTAAGATTATTAAAAAAATTAAAATAGCGTAATTATTCAAAAGAACAAAAACCACTTATAGACAAAACGATATATATATATATTTATTTTTAATAGTTTCGTTGGTTGGTTTTAATAATAATATTGTTTTTGAGGGGTCGTTTTAAAACAATGGGAAAATCTGCAATAACAAAAATGAGTTATAATTGATGTTTAGAATCTATCACTTAGAACTACATATTTCCATAAACCAGAGTCTTATGGAGAAATCATAGGTTTTTTCTGAGTAAACTCAAAAAATCTTCGTATTTCTAAAATTATTTTTGAAATACTTAGTTTTTTTATTAAAATAGATATATTTATAGAAAAACTGGGGTTTTCTACAGAAATGCTGGGTTTTTCTAAGTTAAAAGAGAAAAACTTATATGTATGCTAATGTATTGGTTAAATTGGTCATTTTTACTTGTGTTTCTCCCCTAATTCGTTTGGTTCTATGTGCTGTCTATTTCTCAGCTGAAGGGAAATCTCATGGAATTTATTTTGTGCTGTATGTTAGGTTTTTAATACTTTATTCAGATTTGAATATAAAAAAGAAAGAGTGTGATCAAAATGAAGTCAAAGTTTTAATTCAGGCCTTGTTCAGTTTAGTGGCTTATAAAGTTTTACATTTTTATTTTAGCTCGCACCAGAAGAATATCATGCCACTCTTACACGTTTAAACAAAGTTCTTGGTCGATCCTTACCTACAAACCTACGCTGGCTATTTTGTGGATGCTTATGCTGTTGCTGCACAATGGGCTTATCAATGTGGCCTGTATTGTTTTTAAACAAACGAGTAAGAAAGCTATTAGGATATTTTATTTTATTAGTAGGAAGGACGTAATATTCATTCTGCATGTTTTGTTCAAATGTAAAGCCATTTCTTGGTAAATTTTGAAAGTGGCATTTTAAAGTTTTTTCTAATTTTTCTCTCTTTTACCTTAAAGTTATTTTTTACAGTTAAAAAATTTTCTTCTTCCCTAAAATTTTTCAGATATCATTTTCTGAATTATCTGAAGAGAATTGTCCTTTGATTATACTGAATTTTAATATTGATGATAATGTGGGCATGTCAGGTAGTTCTGAAGATCTTTAGATGGGGCAGGCATTCTGAAAAAATGATTATTTTTTTCTAGTGAAACTTTATTGTTTTAAAATTTTGTAAAATTCAGGTGGGAAATTAGGGTGTTAGCCAGGATTGAAATTTATACAGTGTTTTTGTCATGATTGGGAATCACCCTCCCCTTCCCCTTTTAAGGTTGAATATTTTTTACTTGCTTTTATTCCATCACTTTGGTGTTGGCATGTATATTTTAGTTAGTTTAAAACCCACAACAAAATAATCTTTTTTAATTTAACATTTTCTTGATTTCATAAAAATTATAACAAAAATAATATTTAAAAAAATCTGGATACAAGAGCTAATGTATAATGTATGTATACTTACAGGTCAGGTGTTTAAAACCTACTTATAAAAGATCAACTGAAACAAAAAAAGAAAAAGATCATATGGCATGGAAGTTTAAGTTGATCTCTCAGACATATCTTTCAAAATAAGATTGTTATAATGGTTTAAATCCTTTTTTTTTAATTTAAGTCTTTTTTATTTTAAAAATCTCACACGCGCTATCATAAATAACATTTTAAATTTCTATTAATAACATCCCACTTAGCAAACATATTACGTTTTAAGTGGCATGCTTTTTGAGAAATTTCAAATGTTTAAAAATCTTTTATATCACATTTAATCTTTTTATTTTCAAAATGTTTATGTTTTTAATGAGTTGATTTTTTAAAAATTTTTTATCTGACCATCATGAAGATAGAATGTTTGTTAAGACTTTGCTTTCTGACACCAGTATGTGCAAGTTTGATATTATATAAAACTAACAAAGTGATTATATTGAAGTTTTTGTGGTTTTAACAGGACTGGTAACGGTAACTGGTAACGATTAGATTAAATTGAAGTAAACTTAGTAGCCAATTTTGTTCCCTTATTTATTCCACACCTAAAGGATGGTATATTTTAAGTGAAAATATAGGTTTCGTTTAATTCATAAAATTTTATATTTTTATTTTAACTAATGTATTGACAAAATCATTTTTCTAACTACTGGTTTGAATTTAGACAAGAGTTCAATTGGAAAAAATAATTGATTCAGAGAACCGTAACTTATATCACAAGGTTAGTTTTTATATTATGTTTGTTAAAGGCCTTTTGAAATAATCAACCATTAAACTTAATATTTTTGAGACCAAAATCCAGTAAAGAAACAAATTTTAGAGTCTGATAGCATAAAATTGATGTGGGTGGTTTTAGACAAAAACCCATTCATAAATGATGCATATCTATACTGTGTGTGTGTGTATATA
>JAUZNK010083355.1:0-13020 GCA_035046665.1 Euphysa ruthae | reverse complement strand
TATATATATGCATTCGTCATTATAGGGTGTTTCCTAGATATATTTGTAAGGTTATGTTTTAACTAAATATTTTTTAAAATAGTTTAAACAACGAACCATATGGCCCATATGGTTCTTTACAAAAGTGAAAGTTTTTGAAGTCGGTGCTCGATGTTTGTTTTGGTTCCTTTTACTTGTTTTTCAAAAAAATATTCTTTATCATCCGTCTAACCCATGCTAGTATGGAAAATGGACATAAAACTGTATACGAAAAAGAAGAAGACGAAGAAGATCATTGGGAAACTCAAACCAGTTTACGATTGGGAATGCGGCGTTATACATTATATGTTTTATGTCGTTTTTGAATGCATGTAAACTTTGTTATCTAGTAAAGATTGTTCCCATCGTTCATCTTTTTCTCTCACTCATAACAGTCTTTTAGTGTGTGATGCCTTGTCTGTTGCTAATACCCTTAATTTATATTATAGTAGTATTACGACAAATATAAATATTTTTCTTTGGAAAGGCAATATTAATAGTTTTATAAACAACCCTATTTTAAAATTTATTTCTAAATATACGTTTAATCCTAGCATTATAGCAATTAGTAATCAATGTAAATCATGATATTTTATTTTGAACTAATTTTAACTGGCATAATATTTAGTTTTTATTTTGCATTTTTATTTAATATTTAGTTTTAAAAAAGGTGGTGGTAATATCCCTTTACCTCTTTTAAAACGTACTGTTTTGTACCCCCTATCTGGCAGACTGTGTATCTGTTTCTGTCTTGACTTAATAGATTCCATATCGATCAGTTTAAAGAAATTAAATGGCTTCTTGTCAAAATGAGATTTAATCAATGCATAGCTGCTCATTCTTTTAAATTCTGCGTCAACCCTAAATTTAATTACATGCTATGAAATAGACATTAGTAATTTTTCTGATGATAATACTATTTATGCATTTCTTTTGAAAACGCTCAAGATCGGTTTCGTAGCAACTCTATGGTTGCCAACCCATGGAAATTCCAGCTTATGTTTCTAAGAAAAAAGTTCTTGAAACCTACTCTATTTTTATTTTTGGTTTACGGATTTCCTGTAAAGAAGTCAAGCTGATAGGTGTTACTGTTGATTGCCATTTAAATTTTTTTAACGATTTTAAGAGAGTTTGAAATAGAGTAAATAATAAGGTTTGTGTTAAGCTAAAGTGATTTTAAATGCCTGTAGTTTGGCTTATTTTTTCTACTGTCCATTAATATGGATGTTTTTAAGTCTAATCTATTTCTTATTGAAAAAGCACAGAAACCTGCACTGAGAGCTGTTTATAATGACTGCATATTGAGTCTTTCAGAACTTTTGGAGATGGGCAATAGTTGTAATATTCATAATGAACATCTTCAGCTAATAATGGTTGAGGTGTATAGAACACTAAACAAGTTGAATCCAAAATTTCTTTGGAATATTTTTGATTGTAAGGTTACGCCCTTTGATCTTTGGGATTCATTTCTTTTTCAACTCCCAGTTGCTCGCACTGTTACTTATAGCACAAATTCCCTGCAATTTAAAGCTAGTTTATTGTGGAACATCCTTCCAGATGATATTAAAAACAATGCAAGTGTTCCCATTTTTAAACTGAAGGTAAAATTTGGCAAGGGAGTTGCACTTGCTCTTGTTGTGAATAGTTCTTTTCAGTTTTAAAATTGTATTGTCTCCTCGTTTTATTTCATTCAGTATATTTTTGCATTACTACCTTTATTTTATTAAAAAAAGAAAAAAAAGAAAAAAAGAAATTGTTAGTGTATATCAGCGTATATCAGTGTATATATCAGTGTATACCACGATTTTCACTTTAAAGTTAAAATCAAAGTAGTTTGGTACGTTTTCAGTAAGCGCGATGGCAGCTGGAAAAAAAAACCCATTGAGATTTATACTTGTGGATGTGATTTTTCTTCTGTCCAAAAAAGTAATAAACCCCCAAAACTAAAATTTACTTTATGTTAAGGGAAGAGAGGCTTGTGGAGAGTAATATCTAGCTGTTATTTCCAAAATGCACGAGGTGAAATTCAGAATATCAAGAGTTTCCAAGGATGTTACCAACGGTAACAAATGATACAACAGTTTTAACTCATTAACTTGTTGCGAATGAAAAAAAAAGTATCTAGTTTAGCCCAGCCTCCTTAATTGTTGTTTTTCTCATATGCATGGTCAAGTCCAATTAAAAAAGTTGCTGTACCGTACTGCATAAAGTGTACGGTCAATTATCTGGCGTAGTGAACATGGTCCAAAGCAAAAAATCATGGGAGAAAATGTTGGATGGTTTTTTTTTATATAGGCAAAAAATTTGCATAGATTGCATGGAACGAGCAAAAATCAACAAATTCAGCACCAAATCAAAATCAAAATTTGAAGCTATTTTCTTCTGCAAACTTGGTATGTCAGTGATGGAAGTCCAGTGGCGCTTTGGTTAAACTTGTATGTCTGCGTTTTTTCGTTAAATGCTGATATGCATGTCTTGTTTTTGAAACATTCAAATCATAAATAAAATTGTTGTGCAGCCCCAGCATACACTAACATTCACTTCTGAATTTTGCTTGAGAGTAGCCATCTTAATACGTAAAGTTGTCATCATAATAGCATAGTTGCTGGTTCCATTTGCTTACCTATAATATATAAAAGTTGGTCTTGGTCGACAGCCATAGCAGGTGTTTGATTTTCTTTTATGACAACTGCCTCAGGTTAAGACACTGATCTTTATTTAGTTTTTAAGTTTATTTAGGTTTTAAGCCTTAAATATTATTTAGAGCAGCATTGTAGAGTGAAATATGTTACAGTAATCTTTTTACTGTTTTATGGCAGCTACTCGTCCATGTTGTGGCAGCTACTCATCTATGTTGTGGCAGCTACTTTTCATTTAGTGGCAGTTACTCGTCCATGTAGTGGCAGCTACTCGTCCATGTTGTGGCAGCTACTCGTACATGTTGTGGCAGCTACTCGTCAACAACATACATGTCTTTGGAGAACATAAAATTGATTTTAAGTTTGTCTTGTGAATTATATTTACACTTGCTGATTGTTTTTAGAAATTGGTCTGTTTGTTATTTTATTTCAAAATAAGATACTTAGAAAAAAAGTAGATATGAAATGTATTAAATGATGAAAAATCCTTACACATTGCAAATATAAATTTTTGGTAAAATTGAGACTTGACATTTTAGATTCTGGAAAAAAATCTTTTTAATCTTGTGCACAGCAAGCACAAAGGAAAGTTTATTTGTTTTAGTCTTGTTAGATGTATGTTAGATAATTGGCTGAAAGCTGGGCTACTGTCTCTCTAGATTAAATTGGAGTTAAAGAATACCACCTCAACATGCCGACAGTTGCGGATGATACAACCAAACACTCCTTTCTTTAAAGTTGGCAAAGGTAATATCTTTCTAGTAAAAAATAATTTCAATTTGAAAAACTTTTTGTAGGTCAATCGTTTTTTCTATGTCTATATTGCCTGTTGTCCATACCTTAAAAAAGTTTGGTTAATTTAAGAATAGCGCCTCCTTCCCATTCTTTAAACAGGTAACATTCAAAGTTAGCATCCTATGAGTATATGTTTTTGCTTTGTGGAATATAAGCTACCTTTAAACAGTGGAAAAAGTTTTTTAAAAAATATCTTGACAAATTATGTTTCGATTGTGTCAAAATTTAGTATGTTCCAGTAAGGTAATTATTATTTAGTTAATCAGGACCATATCTTCGTTTTCTTTTTATTGGGAAAAATTTGGAGGTACACATTTACCACATAGTTCTATAAATATTACCTTAATCTGCGAGAATATGGGATGAAAAGAAATATCTACGTTTTTTATGATTTATTGTTAACTAAAAAAAAAAATCTTCAAATTCAGTGGTAAATATGCATCTAAATTTATGGCGCCAATAGCATGTATTCATAACAAAACGTTCTTGAACGTCCCAAAAGGTTTTATAAAAAGGGAAATAGGGTTTCAAGTATATACTAAATAATTCATTATATGTATCCATCCAGGAGTTTAATTGGTTAGGATTGCATTATCAAAAGTCGAACAACCACAATGTTTTCTTTTTTTCAATTTGGTTTATTTTTTGCTTAACTTTGTTTGCTTTCAGACCTGTAAAATGTGAATTACATCAAAATAATATATGCAAAAATAGGGCAAGATTTACTGGATATAAGTGGGGGTTGTGCATTTTGTCTGAGATAAAAATTTAGCAGGAGATGCTTTGAATCGTGAATTTGAATCATGGATTTCTTTGACTATCAGAAATTTTTCGAAGATTTTTAAAATTTTGAGGCAACATAAATTATAGAATTTCTCTGAATTTAAGTAAGGGCATGTTTTTATCCTCATGAAAATCTTTATAAAATTCTCGTTCCCTGGGTCCTGAAGTATTTCGAATTTGGTGGAATAATGGCGTTTTCAGATATTTTCAAAAATTTATTGAAATTTTATTTGTTGTTTGAAAATATTAGTTATGATTACTGTTGCATTTTTACCATTTTTAAAATTTTATCCGATGGAAGTCCATTAGTCACAAGCGTTTATCATCTGCTTTTGCAGTGAAAACTTAAACAAAAATCAGTGTCTGCTTTAAAATTTAGAGCCCTAATATATTAGCACTTGATGCGGAAGGGCCATTTGGGTAAAATTGTTTAGATGCCTTTCCTAATATCAGCATTTTAGTGGCGATATAAGAATTGGGAACTCTTATCTCACAACCACACACTTGAAGATTTACAACACAAGGCTAACCATCTTTTAGCAAAGTAAACTCTCTGACCAGGCTATTATTTAAAGGCCTAAGAGTTAGGCCTTTATGAGGAAAATTGTTCAATTTCAGGCGTGTTTCTGAGGAAAATTGTTCAATATTAGGCGTGTTTCTATTCTGTTGAAAGTTTTTCAAAAAAAGTTTTATTTTTTTAAGGCGAATTTCCATCCAGCAATGGTTTAGTGGCTCCTGGTATGAGTTGTCAGTTCTCTTTGCAATTCAAACCAGATTCACTTGCTGATTATGAAGACTTCTTAATTGTAAGTAACCTTTAGATATTGCATCAAATATTAATACTGAATTGAAATGCTTCATAAATTTAATTAACAGTGTTACATATCCTTTGGAAAAGGATTTGAATGGCAGGAAGTTTAATGCTTGAAAGAGGGATTATAAAAGAGATATATAGGGATTTTTAGATGGAATATAAAGGGGTTTGTTGAATAGGTAAAATAAATTAATTCTCTAAATTAATTCTCTAAATTAATTAAACCTCTGTTTAATGAAATGAACATCATAAATGTACATGAGCTTAACATCTTTCAAACTCTTACATTGATGTTCAAATGTAAACACAACTTGTCATCAAAAAATTTTTTTAATTAGTAGAAATTAAATCCACCAAACAAATATATTCTAAGTAGAATCATCATATAATACAAAGTACGAAGAATTTGCCATTGCAATTCTTGGCCCACATCTGTAGAATAAAATTGTTCTCATCAACTCTAATCTCTCTGAAATAAAAAAACTTTTTCCTTTTAAGAAGAAATTATTGTCATACATTTTTTCTTCTTATGATTTAAAATTTTTCTTTTAAAACCATTTTTTGTATTAGTAAAGACAAAGCATAATATATACAATAGTCTCAAAAGCAAAGTCAGGCAGTTTATTAGTTCTCAATGATAAGACCCTCATAGTCTTCGATGCTTTGACTGAAATTATACAGTTAGGCAAATAAGAAAAATTTTAAAAGTTTATTTTTAGATATATCCTTACAAAAATCTATGTAAATTTTTATTTACACTATAAATTTTTGAAGCAGGGAATATAAATTTAAAAAAATAAAATTTAAACCTTCAATTTTGCACATGTTAAAAATTTTTTTTCTTTTATAAAATAGGATTTCAAGCCAGTTTGAATGGCTTATGAGAGTGCAATTTTTTGAGTTTTTGAAATAAATAGAAGTAGTTTTTATAAAATCTTTGAATTTTAAAATTAATTTTCTCCTTTTGAATATATACTATGCGTATGCTGTAGCATATTTGAATTATTGTTATTTTACGCTACCTAGAATATCAGATTTTAATGTAATTTTTCTCAGGTGAAAACGCAAGGAGATACTCCGTTCATAATTAATATCTATGCTAAACGAGAGAAGCCTTATTTAAGTTGTAAGTTTTTTTGTTTACGTTGAGCAATTTTTTAAGCCACACCATTTTTCTTCTAGAATCAAATTGTCGGCATTTAGTAAGGAATTTTTTATCAATATTTTCAGAGGTGTATTTTACAGAATTGAATATAGGTGAAAAAATGTCCTCTAGTTTGTGGGGTTCTTGTAGAGCCAGTAAAAAGGGTGTTTTTTTAGCAGTTAAAAATTTTTCTAATGAGAAGAAGTAATTAATAATAATAATTTTTTTTCATTGAAAGCTTTTTTAAGTCATTTATTTTGATATTTTGATCAAAAAAGGTCTTGGAGTCTGGTAACTAAATTTTTGTTTTTTGAAGTTATGACGAAGTAGATAAACCATAATTTTTTATACTTCGTGCTGTCTTATCTGTTACTATTTTAGAAATTTTTTTTTTTTTTTTTGGAAGTCATTGATACACAAAAGGGCCTGAAATTACCTGAGTTTAATTTCAAAATTTTGTAAGTAATAAAAAAATTTGTGGTGCTAATTACTAATAGAAGTTTTAAATTTCAGTGCCCTATGAGCTGCGTTGTGGCCACACGCTAGTAAATTGCAAGAAAGAGGTGATATTTAAAGTGCAGAATAACGGTGGTTCTGGGAAATTTTATTTCAGCAAGCATCCACAAGAAGTTCAATGGGGTGAGGTATGATAACACAAAATTTTGAAAAGAACTTTGGTTGATTTCTGGTCAAGTTAATTTTAAACGTTTATTGATTTATTTATGGCTGTAAATCAAGATTTCTTTAATTTTTAAAAATTGCTATGACACATGTATTTTAATATATATTAGGAAAAATTCTAATGTATAAGCTATACTGCCTTACTTTGATAAAATTCTAATGTATAAGCTATACTGCCTTACTTTGATAAAATTCTAATGTATAAGCTATGCTGCCTTACTTTGATAAAAGGCAGTAAGTGACATTTTTTCGAAATTTTTTTTTTTTTCTATTTTTATGTTTTGCTCGATCCGATGGTGGTATTCATTTTTTCAAAAATTTTGTGTTTATAGCCTATAAAGTTGACATAAGGAAGTAAGGAACACCAAAATACTGTTTTACTTGGAGAAAAATGAAGCCAGTCACATGTCTGAGGTTTCCTTTGTTAAGAAGGAGTGAGTAACAGAAAACAGCCTTTGGTAAAAGGAAGTAAAAACTGTCATTTCTTCTTCTCGAATACTAAATAATGATTTGTTTTTGATTGTTTAACTAAAAACCGCTTATTTTATTTTTTTAATAAATTTGAGTTTCTGCTGACAAAGAAGGCAATATTGGGAGTCGCCATTAAGCAAAAAAATGAAGCCTTCTGAATTTTTAAGCAGCTACAATTTGTGCAAGTTTTATATTGCATTGGTAATTTATTAATATTTGGTTTTATATCTAAGTAGATATAAACAAAATTATATTTTTTATTAAAAAATCTTTATAGTTCTATAAATTCCATATTACTCATGCAAGTTTATGGTTAAGTTTTTTTATTTGTTTCTGTAAACCAAGTTGTAATTACTAGGTCAGCATTTAAGTAGCATTTTTTAGCAGTAAACTGAAAGTACATGACAATTATATAAATGAAGAAAGACATTCAATAGCAGCTGCTTTCCAATAAAATAGGTAATTTTGTATTTTTTATTAGGTCTATAATAAATTTACAACGTAACAATTTAAGATGAAAAATAATATGTTTTCTATAAAAGTTTTTATGTACTAAATAATGAATAAAGGCACAATTTCTTTTAATTTCAGTGAACATTTTGTTACTGCTTCATTCACTCCTGTTCTTCAAGGCAATCTGGTGGAATCTCAAACTACTGTGAAAGATAAGGTAAAAAGGTGTGGATTAAAAATTACAAAGACAACACATGACAAGGAAGAGGAATATTTTTTAGAGTATGACCAGCATAAACCTGAACACAAAAACGGCAATGAAACTACAGATTTTGTAATGTGTGATTACTGGAAAAAACATGTTGAAAACACCGGAGTTTCCCAAAAAGCGTATAGAGTTGAAAAAGAATTACTGGAAAAAGTTTAATTTTCAGTTGATATGCAGAAAGTAATTATATTGCCTAGGTTACAGGGTTAAAAACTGTTCTTTTAAAAAGTGTTTTGGTGCATTCCGTGAAATATTTGCACCGCTAGGAATTAAAACAGGCACCACTCAAAAACCAATTGCTGGATGGAATGCAAGCAATGTTGCTAGTACATATACCGTATACGTAACCTTCTGCAATATTCAAACTATCATGATTATCTTGAATTTGTGTTTTGGGCGGATAACTATGCTGAAAAAAATAAGAATTGGACTTTGTTTACTGTGTTCGATTTTCAAGTTAATAAATCAAATGTGCCACAATCAATTATAATGAAATATCTTACTAAAGGACACACTTTTATGTCAGCTGATCTAATTAGCTGAGCTAATTAAAGTAAAAAACGTGTTTTGGAAAACGGCTGTGAACAATAAACATTTTCGTTCTGCTGCTTTTTTTAAAAAAAAAAGATTGCCACCAATGAAGAAATCACAAAAGACATCTTCATTGGGGACAAAGGTGTACCAGAGGCGTCCAAGGAGACCGATATTATGACAATGTTAATTCTGTTCTATGACTTAAGAATCGTTTGGTTGATATTTGATCAACAATGGAACATATTTCCTATAGCAAATTGAGTATTGGCATATTTGAATGTTACTTCAATGGTCCCACAAAAAATCAGATTAGAATAGAACTCAATGAGCCAATAAAATGAAACTTGGAATATTGGGTGTGATCAATTCTTTATGAAATTGAACAGTATTTTCTTACTAAACATTCAATTTGGGATATGGCTGTTGTTTCTAATTCTCCAAAACTCTTTCGACAATTCAGTTTCGTTTTTTATATTAATGACTGAACAACTTTTTATGGTTTGCATAAAAAGTGCGCGTAAAAGTTGTTGCACATGATACTAGATATGTTTTGGTGTTTTCAATGTTTTGCTGAGATGATATTTTATGCTTTTTACATTATCTTTGATTCAACGTTAAGGTTTTGTTACGGGAAACTGTGAATGATTTTACGCTTGCCATACAAGTATAAATAACTTGGTTCATATTAAATATTTTCCTGAACTTATGTGTACGCGGAAAATATTTTTCAGCCAGGTTTAAAAAGAATTTGTTGATACTGATTTGCTGTAAGGTGGGTTGAACAATATTTTGTGGTGTCCACGTTTTCTTCAAGCATCCTCAAATGGCGAAATGGATTTGTTAAATTTTTGTTGATTGGGCAGATAATCTTTTTTCATTCGATTTTGGGAGGCCATTTATTATATTAGGGGTATCATTAGAATTTATGTTTATGTAGATTAACTGGTTTTCAGTTTTTTGTAAAGGAAGAAAAGTGCTATCTTTAAGATTTAGTTTAATGTCTAGGAAATTAACAATCTTTAAGTTGACTTGGATTACTATTTTATTATTTTTTTATCATTGTCATTTGTTATTTTCAACTAATTTTCTTTGAGTTAGATACATCGAGAGAGTTTAACATTTTGTTGATGTGTTATTTAATTGTCAAAAGTTAGAAGATGAATTGATCATTAGTTCCACCTATTTATCAAATTCTATTTTTGCCTGTGACTAAAGTTTTATAAATACCATGGAAGGAAGTTTAAAGGAAAGACTTTTTTACCACTGTTTTTGCCATTGTTTTTTGTGCATAGAAAGACGGAATTATTTTTTTTGGGCGTTTAAGTTTGCTGGTGTTTACTTTTTTTTAAAACACACCTTAATTTAGTAATAAATATCTACAAATAAATGCAATGTATGCAAAAAAAAGTGAATTCAAATCATCATGTTTTGCGATGTAGTATATGTAAGTCATGGATCCACAATCTGATAAAGAACTTGTTTTGTTGTATTCTTCTAATATTATGCTGTATGATTTACATATCTCTCATACTCTTAAAGTATTTCCGTCTTCTAACAACCAAAATCTGTTTTCTCGATTGAATAACTTATTTTCTTAAAAATCTATTGGTCCATTTGATGACAAGGATAATAATAATTCCCACTTAGTTAACTGCAAGTATTACAATAGTGAAGATTTGGATAACTAGATCTGAGAAACCATCTGTTCCAATAAATCTTGAAGGCTATAACCATGAACATATTCCAACAGAATCTGCATGTGGAGGAGCTATTCTTTATTTTTCTAAAAACTTTAACTATAAAGCTAAAGAAGATTTAATCATGTACGAACCCTTTTTAATTAAATCAGTTTTTGTTGAAATAATTTTTCTGAGTAAGTCTGATATTGTTGCTGGTTGTGTTTACAGACATCCTTGTATGTCAATTGACGAGTTCAATCGCGAGTTTTTAAACCCGTTTTAAAAACCTGTTTTTAAACAAATTTTCACTTAAAAATAAAACAAGTATTTTAACTGGTGATTTTAATATTGATCTAATAAATATCTAATAAATAAACATAAGTAATGACCTATCAACTGAATCATTTTTTGATATTTTAATTTCTTATGACATATTACCTCGTATAACATTACCAGCAAGAATAGCATCAAAATCTAGAACATTGATTGATAGAATTTTTTCTGACTGTTTTGACAAGGGAATTGTAATATAACGTTTTCTATATCTGACCCTCTTCCACTTTCTACTTTTCAAACATGCATCTAAAAGGAAAATTAATAACTTGAAAAACAAACTTTTTGAAAGTTTTGAAATTGATTGGGAAGCACAATTAAATTTTATAAGCAAAAAACACAAACAAATCTTTTTATATATTTTAAAATTGTATTAACGATATCTTAGATAAACACGCTTCATTTAAGAAGTTGAATATAAAAATTTTTAAACTCAGATTTAAACCATGGGTAAGAAACGGAATTTTGACGTCCATTAAAAAATTTAATGTTTTGTATAACAAATATTTGTGATTAAAAAACCCTGAAAAATAAATTTACTAAAAAATTAACTTAATATTTATAGAAATTCATTATTAAATTATTTTATAAACCTAAAGAACTTCATAAAATATTAATCTTAAAAGTAAAACAGAATCTATGCCCAGTTGTATTTCTGAGAACGGAAACCTTATTACAGATCCAATTTTAATATCTGAAGAATTTAAAAAGTTTTTTTTTACCATAGGCAAAATGTAATTTTATCTCATTTATTTAAAATAACATTTTTTAATCTTAAAATTTTCGTCCGTAATTCCTTTTTTTAAAAAAGGCTCTAAATTAAATTGTTCAAATTATCGACCAATTTCTTCACTGTCTAATATACGTAAGTTACTTGAAAAAACTCGCGTGTTCTCGGATTTACAGTGTTTTATCAATGTATAATTGCCTTAATGAAATACAGTTTGGTTTTCGAGCTAAATACTCAACATACCATGCTCTAGTTAGTATAACTGAAAAAATTTGCGAGGCTCTCTATACTAGACATTTTGCTTGTGGAATATTTATTGATATCAAAAAAGCTTTTTATAGCTTTTTACAACGTGGACCGTAATCTTTTATTTGCAAAACTAAATCACTATGGTTCTCGTGGTGTTGCTAGTCATTGGTTTAAATCCTATCTTTCTACCCGTAAGTAGTTTTTCTTTATTAATGGTTTCGAGTCTTCTCGTCGTGATTTAATTTAATTGTGGTGTTCTTCGAGGTTCTGTTCTAGGTCCACTTTTATTTTTAGTTTACGATTTTGTTTTTCATTAAAACATTCAGTTGTACATCACTCTGCTGATGATACTAATATTCTATGTATTAATAAATCAAAACACTAAATAAAAAAATTAATTATGATTTAAAACGATAAAACAGAGCTTATACTATTTAAATCTCCGCGTAAACGATCTAACTTTGAAATAAATATGATATTCTGCTGATTTTTTACTTGATTTCATTCAAATTGTTTCTTTTTTAGGCTCAGTCATGCAATGGTCCTCTGCTACTTGTACCCTTTGCTATTGTGCCAACTTATTTTGAATTGAATGCTGGTGAAACATGTAGCATAAAGGTTTTTTTTTTTTAATATTAATATTGTGATTGGCTGAAGCAATTTAATATGTAGATTCCTGTAATACTATCAGACTGAGTATTTTTCAAAAGTGCTTGTACACAATGTTTAGTCATTGATTATTATTTCTTAAGCTAAGAAACATGTTTATAAATAAAAAATCTTCTTTTAAAATAGAACAGTGACTGGACAAGTTAATGCTTCATATAACCACGGTTGGCTGCTAATTTTTATCAATTTTTTTATCTTTGTCTGATTGGTTTAAAAGTTAACAAAGGGAAAATATACCAATTTAAAAATTGTAAAGTTTCAGATTGTTAAATCTGGAATTTTTGTATGTATTATATATTTATCTATTTTTCAATGGAAAGAAAAGTTGTGTAGGTTAAGGAATTGTTTTATTAGTTAAAGAAAGTATCAAGTAAATATATGAGTTTCCAGCTGGTGCCAAGTAAATATGTGGGTTTCCAGCTGGTATCAAGTAAATATATGAGTTTCCAGCTGGTGCCAAGTAAATATGTCGGTTTCCATCTGGTATCAAGTAAATATATGAGTTTCCAGCTGGTGCCAAGTAAATATGTGGGTTTCCAGCCTGGTGCCAAGTAAATATGTGGGTTTCCAGCTGGTGCCAAGTAAATATGTGGGTTTCCATCTGGTATCAAGTAAATATATGAGTTTCCAGCTGGTGCCAAGTAAATATGTGGGTTTCCAGCTGGTATCAAGTAAATATATGAGTTTCCAGCTGGTGCCAAGTAAATATGTGGGTTTCCATCTGGTATCAAGTAAATATATGAGTTTCCAGCTGGTGCCA
>JAUZNK010083354.1:0-29481 GCA_035046665.1 Euphysa ruthae | reverse complement strand
TATTATTTCATGTTTATTTATAACTGTTGTGTATTTAATTTTGTGATTATCACTGGTAAATAATAAAATAAAAAATGTATAAATATTTTTTTTATTTAAATAAATATTTAATTTATTTACGTTTTTTGCTGAAAAATATACTACGTATGTGCTAAGCTATTATTTCGTTTGAATCAAACCAAAAATTAAGACAAAACCCCCTTTTAGCAATTTTTCTATTAAATTAGTTTCAAACGGCTCATTCTTAACTTATGTGGAATTATATTTTCACGGAGATCCTGAAAAATGAATTCTAATAAGTGAATAGTTGTATTTGCATCATAATCAAACTCCCTAAACGGGCAATGATAAATTTGATATTGTTTCAATATCCGTAGTAGTCTGGGTAGGTTAGATCATAAGTATGCTTCAGGACATAACTGTGAGCATGGCGTATAAACAGTGTATATAAACACAAGTTATATACAATGTAAATTTTGTTAAACGTTCTCCTTCAGAATATAAATGTGGCGATGTAATACGGGGAGAAGAAGGAATACTCACTAACCCAGTTTCTAGAGATAGCTCCTTTGATATCATGTGGTGTGTTTGGGTCATAGAGACAATACCATTATCAAGAATTGAGTATTCGTTCACCTTTCTTCAACTACCTAATGATTGTGAAACATCCTTTATAATCCTCCGTGATGGTGATGATTCAAGTTCACCTAAACTTGATAAATTATGTGAGGGAGCATATACAGGGGTGAAGTCGATGACTACCACAAATAAGTTGTGGGTGGAATATCGAGGTAGTAATGAGGAATTTGGAAAATTTGTACTTAAATGGAAAGAAATAACAACAAAAGGTAATTATCTGTATAATTTTGTTTGTCCACTAAAACAGTTTAAAACAAAAAAATCATGATGGAAAGGAAACTTTTCTTTAAACAGCAATGAGTTTTCTTTAATAAGTTCTTTATTGCAAAATTTATTTAAATTTTTGCATTTAAATTTCAAATTTATTTCCTAACTTAAAATGGACGTTAACTCATAAAACTATAGTTTCTCATAAAACTACAGTTTAACTACAGTAAAAAAACACAAGCAGCATCAAAAATTGTTTTAAAATTGCTTTAGTGTGAAAGATTTTATCAGAATTTTGTAATTATTTTAGGTGGTAGTATTAGAAAAAATACTTTTGCAGTTTGTTTTCAGTAATTGACATTATTATAAATTCAAATCAACATGATTTGAAATAAATTTTAAACAAAATAAATAAATTTTAAACAAAATAAATAAATTTTAAACAAAATAAATAAATTTTAAACAAAATAAATAAATTTTAAACAAAATAAAACTGAAATTTGCCTCGATCATTCAATTTGTTTTTCCAAAAATATCCAAAAATTCCAAATTTCATAACATAAAATCTGAAAATTGGGTGGTGCAATTTTAATGAAACTGTTAGGATAGAAGTTGTTTTAAAGTTTAGCTGATATTTAAAAAAGTCAAAATCCGGAAAAAAAAGAAAAACTTAACATAAAACTAAATAATGTTATTAAATGCTGTTAGAAAGCCATTGCAGCATAAAGTTTTGATTTTTTATTTAGCTTTTCTTTGTCTAGATGCTCTTTTTTCACCGATCTCAAAGTTTTTCTTCTCCTTTTTCCTGATTTTTATCCAATTCGACTTATGCGGTCTTTATCTGGCTTATGAGAATTCTTAACGATGATATTTCTCGATTGTGAAAAATGGTTTAAAACGTCCAAAAGTCCCTTTTCCCATCATTGTAATTGATTGCAGCAGAATTTATGTCTATTCCAAATGTCCTCTTTTTTACAAAGATATGTTTGGGTAATCGAGTCCAAACAATTGAGTTAAATACTTCATTTGCATATTGCGTCTCCCCATGTAAGCATTTGTTAAGTAACTTGTCATCAGGTAAGGCTTTAAACATTGGTTCCATTATGTGGTATATGCTGATAGGGATATTGATCTTATTCTTCAAAGTAAAACAGTACCTTTTAATTTATCTAAATGCCACTTACACCAAATACGGTTATCTCTTGGACACATGCCATGATGTTGACTATCATCAGTGAAATCTGTAAAATGATATAACACAGCACCTGCAGCTTTTTTTATTGCGCATAAATTTTGGGTACTATTTCTGATAACTAAACCATAATAGTTCTGCATAGAGTTGAGCAGACTGTCTGTCACTTTGCCTCTACCATGAATAGGTTTTTGACTCCTTTGTGAGCCTTGACAAAGTTGCGCAATGGAGTGCCTAAACGTTTTCGGACATGCTCTATAAATTCCAATTTCACAGGCATGATACCTAGTTCAGTGTAAGGAAAACAATTAGTGACATCTTTAAAAGATGGCATGTCTCCATCCCCAATATACTCATGATAAACAAATTATTTTTCTCAACTGAGAGTTCAAACATAGTGACAGCACCTACTAATTCCATTAAACCAGACGATTTATCATGATTGAGGTTGCAGATTTGTACAGCTTTCCACCGGTCGTAGCTGGGTGACCTTTCAGCTCATTTCATACTCTTTGTTGCAGCGTGGTGATAAGCTGTTTATATTTTGTTGTTTTTAACGCTTGCTGAATTCATATTTATACCTTGTTTCAATTACTGAATGTCCTTTTCGTGGAAAATTATAACAGCTCTGGCATTGATCTCGTATATGTTTGATAGTGATAGTGATAGTTGTTATATTTAACGTGGGGAACCAACAAATTTCCGAGACAATATTTCCAGATGGGCCCACATGGCGGGTCTTGGAGTACTTAGAGTGCCCATTTGCGTCTACAAAATTCGCTCAACCAAATAATCCGACCAATTTGAGCTAGCGTTGCATTACCCAATGAGTTTTGCTCAGAAACTCAGAGATAACACGGAAATAAATTTCCGCCAGAGGTGGGAGTCGAACTCATAACCTTTCGCTCCGGAGTCCAATGTCCTACCACTGTGCCAACTCTGTTTCAACCTTAAATTTTTCTCTCCCTGGTGCTTTATTTTGAAGCATAAAAGTTTTTACTCCATGCACAGGGCATAAATTTCATCAATAGGTTATGAGCGAACCCTATTTGACATTGGTTATTAGTGATAGTCATATTGTGGACCTGGCTCTCAGGACAACTCAACAGTGGTTCGAACGTTTCAAAATTTTTCAAGAGAAAGAAATCATCTTCATTGACAAGATCTCTGTAATGGCCAAGCTTTATTTTCTTCTCACTGGCACATAATTCTGTTTCACTATGAGATGTAGAGGCGTTCTTGGAATATCTATTTACTGGTGACTTGTGTTTATTTATTTTCTTGCATTGCTCTGTTTGTATGACATCATGACATGAAATTCAATCTCAATAATATTTAGAGTAATATCTCAACGAAAAAATATTTACAAATAAAAACAACAACTCCAAACAAAATGAAAGGTTCTCATACTAGGATAAAACTATATATGCTATATATTTTTGAAAAGTAAATAGATTTTTCAATCTACACAATACTACAATCAAAACTACATAAAAAGAAAGATTCGTAAAAATACTTTTTTTTCTTATAGTGCCAACTTAACATTTTTTCCAATCAAACATAGAAAAAAATCAGTGAAGAATTTCATACTGTAATGTAAATGTATTAGCTGATGCTTAAATTCAGTATAAACTGGCTAAGTGTTAAGTTAGATTCTTATAATTTTACAGGAAATTATATTTATGCTGTATCATTTCACTCATATTACCTCCTGCAGAAAACTTGCGCTCCTAAGCAACAGACCCTTAACTACATAATTGTTTATAAAAATAAATTTTAAAGTTATCGGATAAAAAAATTTTATACGATAACTAGGCCACTTTATTACACGCAGTCAACATACATCTAAAATGTTAAACTATATTTATTTTGTGTATTTAATATTTAGCATCTCAATGCGGAGGTCTGGTAACAGGTATAAGTGGGGATCTGATGACTCCCTTCTACCCTAAGACCTTTTCTCAAGAGCAAATATGTATTTGGAATATTGTTGTAGATCCTGGAAAACGTGTCGTAATCACTATTGAGGTTTGTTTTTTTTATTATTCACTGAGTTTTAAGAATATGCGATTTTCATTGACGCGTGCTTCAAATTTCTCTTTTCGATGTACCCTATATAATTTTATATCCCTAACAACAGGCATAGCAGCGTAATTAAGGTTCCAAAAAACGCTCTCTCTTTGCTTTGTTTAGTGATTTTTAACGAATAAAATAATAACGAACACATTTTTTGGTGTTAAGGGGTTAAGAATCCACAAAAAAGATGATTTTTGACTTTTATGACTTGTTTTTTTTTTTGTAGATTTCTCGACAAAGACTTGCACCGTATCTTTCATTGGACCCGTTTCCTTAATAACAAAACATGAACAAAAATCTACATATTTTTTATAAGAAACTTTTTTATTAGAAACACAATGCTCAGATTCGGTTCAAAATCTGTTGTAGTGAGAACCTGAAATAACACCTAACAGACTTCCTGTCGAGCACATTTTTGTTCCATAAAAATGTGTGCGAAATTCATAATCTTGTTTTATTCTCCTGTGTGATAATATTTTTAGAAAATCTTTTAAATTTTGGCATATAATAAATTGTTGTTGATTTACAATTTTCGATATTGTTAGGTGAGGTTAAGCTTTAGCTAACTTTGTAGTTTCTGCTTTCTATTAGCTTCTCAAGAGCTCGTTTCGAATGTTGCAGGTAACATTACAAAGAAAACTTCTTTTTATAGCAAATACAACTTGGTGAAGACTGCTCAACTGACTATGTAATGTTACGTGATGGCATATCGTCCGAAGCTACTAGGTTAGCTAAGTACTGTAGTCAGCAATCTACGGAAGAAATAATTTCTTCGTCAAACTCCATGGTTGTAGAGCTGAAAGCTAGCTGTACAGATAATAAAGTTTTTAGAGCTTTTTGGAAGGCTCTATATATCAAGTAAACGATAGGTGATGATTTTGTACTCAAACTGGTAATTATAACATTCAGCGTTATTCAAGCCAAGCCTTTGGTATCGTAAATATTACACTTATATGTACCCCCAGGGCTTCCAACAAATATATCTTGTGGCTCCACGCCATCATTATATGCTTTCTGGACACAAATTTACCATTTAAACACTAGTGAAAATTTTTTTGATAACTAACAATCTTTTAAAAATCTTTTCAATACTCAGATTTTATAAAGTAATCGAAAAATCCTACTAGCTAAAATTATTTTTGGTCATTATAATACCTACCTTATTGATGTGACATGATATCTATTTGCAGTCTCTAAATGAAGAGGGACTTCTCACGAAAAATGATTTCGATAAATTTTAAAGAGTGAATCCATACCACCTGTTTCTCACTGTTTGCAAAATTAAATTACACGAATAATACTAAAAAAATAAATTACAAATTCTAATTCTGGTAACTTATTCGAAAATTTTAAAACCTTTTTTAAAGATCTTATTTTCTGATGTTGCAACTATAAAAAAAATTTAAAGTGTGATTTCATCTGTTTCATCCAGGTATCCTTAATAGCGTCTTCAAGTTTCATTTTTTCAAGAAAACGAGGTGGGACTAGATATGCTTGAAATTTTGATCGAAGAATCTAAAATTCTAAATCATTTAAGTTAAATACCTAAAATAGAAGTTTGGAACATTTTACTTTGAGCGAGTTTCCGGTCTAAGAAAAAGCCTATCCCTAATCATCTATCCTCTTGTATTGAAAATTTGTTTCCTTCACGTTGCAAAAACTTCCACATGACTTGGCGCGTTATTAAACAATCTTCTAATGAATATCTCTTTTTAAATTTATGTTGGAAATTAGAATGAAAAGACGAGAATTAAATTTTTATATTGAGCAATTGTACATTATATTATAAGCCACGGGGTGTCTTATGACATAGTACAGATATAACCCTGAATATTTAGTTCCCCTTTACGCATCTTTCGAAAATAACGTTTAAAATCTTGACTAAATGAGACTCAATGTAAGACAATTTTTCTTAAAAAGATTTGGCAGTCAAGTTTTAATTCTTTGTAAGTGCATATTAAAAACCTAAGACAAGCGAATGTAATGTTTGACGAACAAAAGTTTAATTCAAGGATTATAAGTGCAATACTTGGAAATTATTTATTGAATTAGTTTTCTGAAAATATGTAGCTATTACAATAGAAATCGCCAAATAAGTATTGCAAAGAAAAATGCAATTCTAGAAATTTGGAATTTTATAATATTTTTATATGTGAGTTGGAGCCGAGGTTCTGCTGGAATTTTTAGCTCAAAATGCGTCACTTCCTGGAATTTTTTTACTTTAAATTCGTAAGATTTGGCTAAGAACTGCACATTAGCTGATATCACTAGGCTGCCCGGTTATGTGTTTCTATACATTTTGTAACATTTTATTTAACATTTATATTTATTTTAGATATTTTTTTAACACAATTTTTATATATAACAAAAGTTAGTTATTTTTAATGATTTTTCTAGCCTTTTAACGTTTTTAGATCATTGACACATGTAATATATATATATTTTATATAAACTCGGTAGGTGTATTTATTTATAATTTACAGCTATCGTGTATTAATTATAGAACTTAATTATAGGTCCAATTGAACTTGTTTATTTTGAAAATTGATTTGACATTTTTTATTAAGGGCACCTCGTATACGTTATCTCTATTTCAGAGAAAATGTTTAAAAGTCAAAACTTTGTTGTGCTCTGCAGATAAACTTATGTATACTAGAAGGAGCAGTATCGTAATGACCTTTGTCGAGAAAAAGGCTTTAATTAAAAATTTCGATTAAAAAATTGAAAAATAATTCATTAAAATCTCTAATTTTCAAGGGTATTCTATACCATTAAGGCGGTATAGGAAAAATAAGCATTTTTTTTAAACTATATCACTTTTTTTAGTACACTTTTTCACCAGTTTAAAACTTAACATGAATAAAAAAAATAAAAAGTAAAAAAAAAAATAACTTTTTTGCCTTGATTACTCATATTAGCCTAAATATAGGGTTATAAAACCAGATAAAATAAAAACAGATTTTCTCAAAGTCTATAAACCCTATTAAAATAAAAATTACACGAGGTAACTTTAGACATAAATGAACAAATTAAAACAGAAAAACCATAAAATTTATTGACTCGATTATCCAGATTTATAACTTTTTTTCAAATCCTAAATTTAGTGATAACTACACAATTTTATTTAGGAATTTTAGCATGTATACTACTTATCAAAATCCGAAGTTTTTTTTGGCTTGTTATGATTTACAAGTTGTATTGAACACGTGCTGAAAATTTCAAGCTAATGCCTTGTTTACTTTTATGTTATCGTGTTTTTAAATTGTTAAATTATGTCAAAACGGAAATATGAAAATAACTTCTTTTTCTAACTTTTTTTCTTTATTTTCGAAACCTTTTTTTATTGACGCAGTTATTTTCGACGTCGCCTTGATTTTTCAGCCTTTTTGCCCTCGATAAGTTTTGTATATTTGTCAACTCGTTTTAGATAAAGTTGTGCTGAGAGCATAACCGATAATGCCATACTGATTAAAAACGGACTTGACACCACTTTCACTATCGTTAATTATATCGTTATCTTTCACCTTCGTTAAATTGTAGGACAGCTAATTATATCCCTATTATTTCAAAAGTTGATCTCTTTACAAATATGCTTTTGCGGCATCGAGTCCAAATTAGTGAATTCAACGCTTCATTTGCGTTTTGCGTTTCACCATGAAAGATTTTTCAAGATTATCATCAGCAGACAGGCTCATGAATACAGGCTTTTAACAGATTGCAATTTTAACCTGGTATTTAGTGGTAACCACTTATTTTGTCAAGATGCGACTTACACCAGGTATCAGCATCCCTTTAGCATATTCTGTGACGAAATTCCTGGTCTGGAATATTCGTGCAATAAAACAGAATTGCATCGACTGCCTACTTGTTTGTCGTATTAATTTTACCTTATAGCAATACCAATGAGTTGCGCATTGAGTTTATAATATTTTCAGTTTTCCTTATATGTTTATTCTTCTGAAATTAAGAATTTATACTTCTTACTGGGCACAGTATAATACCAATAAATCAAACAAAATACTAAAAAGCAACATAAATTTAACAACAGCCATGAGTGCTAAACTTCTGTTGAAGTTTAAGATCGTACATGAGATTCGGTAATTTTGGTTTGCTGAGCAAATGAAATTTCCAAAAATAAAATACGGCCAAAGTAGACATTATGCACAAATAAAAGTAAGAGAAGCTTTCGAAAAAACGCTTTTTGTTCAAAAATTTTTTTCGCTTTTATTGCTGCTAAAATTTCTATATTTTCGATGAATTTACTTTTTTTTTTTTACATTTTAATTTCTTAACCTGCATGTCGTTTAGAAAGCAGAGGAAAAACTGATTCAAGTTAAACTAAAATATTTCTAAAAATTTTTCCTTCATTTTTTAATTATTTTTCCTGTAGTACCCCAACTTAAAGCTTTATTATTTGATCAAATCATTTCATTTTTAACATTACATAATTGGCCATTATAAAAGATCAAAAAAAAAATTTTTTTTCAGGACCGTAATTTTTTGAACAAAAAATAAAATTTTCAGGCCCGTCTTTTTTTGGATTTTTTGAACAAAAAATGCCTTTGCAGTGCGATAAATAACTTTTGAAAGGAACACTTGAATTCAAATTTTAATTTTAGATTAAAAAAAGGTTGATACATTAGTGGAAACTTAAATATTTCACATAGATTAATTGGTTTTATTATTGCATCTATTTATTTTTTTCTGGTCCAAAAAGGGTCTAAATTGGGGAAAAACAACCTAAATCTGAAGAACCGATAACCAAAAATTAGTACCAAACGTTCAAATTCTTAATTTAAGTTTTGCGCTGTATACACTTGCTTATCAAGGTATCACTCGAAAACAGAAATATAGGCGTAATTTTTAAGTTGGTAAACTGTCGAGACTCAGACTCTCTTCTTACTTCCCAAGAAGTACAAGCACTACATGTTTTGGAAAGAACTTGTCTACACATTTTCCAGAATCGCTAGCGATTACAGTAACAACACTGTTTAAAAAGGGATAACCACGCCTTAGCATTACCATCACGAGAAACGGTCATATCCTTCGATTTATTTCGTCTATAAAGTTATCACTATTTTCATGAGTACGAAACTCATTCGCAGAACTGAATTGAATCGTTAACGGCTTCTTGGTAGACTAATACTAATTTAGTTTGTATTCCGTTAAATAACTTTATATTCATTGGTGGCAGTATATCATATATACTCATATATCCGCAAAATCTTACCAATGCTATGTGGCCCTTACCAATCTCTCCCATTGCTATTATAACACGGTTATTAACTTTATTCCACAGCATTTTTTTTTTTTTTTTTTTTAATTTCATTACTTGTGAAAAACGACTCCAATCACACGACTCAGTTATACATTTTAATACTAACTGTATAAAGACTGAAAATTTTTCTTTGAAAAGTCGGTTTCAATTTTAAGACAGTGGCAGTTGATGTAGTTTTCTGCTTGAAACTGATGGTGATTAAGATGGTGTGTCCTTGTCTTCTGTTAAGTTATGTAAATTTCATTTAACTCGTTTGTAGTATCGTCTGGTTTGGAACCCCAGTACTTTCTTTTTTTAAACAACCTTGAATCACCATCTTTTCATCATCACGAAACTGACTTTTGTTTTTTAAATGCTGGTGTAATCATATTTTAGGTATACCTTATGTTATAGTTTAAAAAAAAAATTAACTAAACTCATGATCAAAATATTATGAGACTTAATCCCGTTAGAACACATTAATTGAAAAAAAATACCACAAGCAGTTAAAAATATGGATTACACCGCACTTGGTATATTCAACTCTAGGTTATCTTTTAGTTAATAAATAGACTTATAGCCTTAGAAGTTATGAAAAAAAAAATTCTTTGCTAGATCTAAGGGATGAAAGTCACAAGTCCGTACTCATTTGGATATGTTATCATTTTTGCGATTTTGGTCAAGAAAACACCATGCGTGAATCGGTGCTAAAATTTGATAAAGTGCCATGTAATACGGCCATGATTGTAGCTTGTTAACAGAAGAAAAAAAGCATGTAGCTGTGTGATGAGTATTTATGGGATAAAGTTCAAGCTTTTATATATATAGCTCAGAACTTCCATTCTCGCACAAAATTAGAACCATACAACCCAGGCTAAACATGTTCAGCCTACTATAGATATATTCTACTGTTTTGGATATCTAGCGGTTTTACAAAGGAGTTTTACAGGAGATGCAGTTGTTGCTATGATAGTCGCTTATGAAACAAATGAAATTTGATTTTACACAGAGTTCTTTGAATGCAGCTTTTTGGTAATTTAAATAGTTTTTTTGGGAAAAACAAATTTCAGCAGCTTTTTTTACACACTGGTGAATAAATAAAACTCGACATTTCAGGCAACGCTTTAAAACTAATTAGTTCAACAATTTATTGGAGTTTTGCCATGAAGGCATTTTTTGAAGAAGGAAGCTATCATAAACCAAGTCTTCAAATATCAGTGTTATAAAATCTTTAGCTGCTCTTCATATAGTAAGATTTTTTTTTCAGTTGATATCTCTGAGATTTTATCCGTCCATTGGCTTCAAAGTGCTGCTTAAATGCGTTTTACGAATAAAATTCGGATTGGGTAGGTAGCATTGTTGCTGCAAACACTAAACCATAACAATAAAATATCAAAAGTGCAAACATATTATAACAAAATCATTACCAAAAATTTTAAAACATGGTCTCAGTTGCCATGGTAAAAGTTTTAAACAAATTCTGGCTCTCTTAAAATATAGTATTTATTATGATAAACAACTAATGAAAATTTCAAATAAAAATGCTTTATCGGTCTTGAGTATCTTTGTATTCGCTCGCTTTGTGGTTAAGTAAAAACATCGTTTTAGAGTAGAATATCACAGTATCATCCCTAACTTTTAATACAATAACACACTTGCTTTCCATCCATTTTAAAAATTACTAATTGCATCACATGTTCCCAATTTCAATTGTTTCAAAGAAGCAAATTTCGTTTTTGGTATTCGTTCCCAAGTCATTGCTTTAAAAGTCTCGCTTTGGTCCTGTGTCTTGCCATGAAGACACTTTTCGGGCATTTCAGTTGCACATAGACTTATAAAGATTGGCTTTAACTTCATTACCATGTCTAATGGTAGGTCTGGCCCGGGTTTATAAGTATTTGTATTGTTGGCGGTTGTGCTTACACCAACTACCCCGACCTTCAGGACAAAGAGGGGAATGCCAAGTGTTCTTTTTAGAGGATGCAACAGGAAACAGTTTTGCCTCACTGAAGACTGCATTGCCGCTAAGTTACCTGCATTTTAACGTAGAGCAACGCCAAAGTAGTTCTGAAAGCGGCCAATGGTAGCGTTTGTTACCTTTCCACAACTACCTAACCCTTTCTCATTCTTTAAAAATACTATTCAAAAACTTCCTGCCCCATATAATAACCCCTCAGCTTCACTTGCCTTGTCACCTTTACTTTTTTTTTTCCTTGTAGCAATTTTCTGCGCGTGTGGTAACATTGTTTACTTTTTTTAAATCGCCTTTTTTTTTAGACAGTTATTGACATTATGACAAACAGACGATGTTTAGTAGCCTGCCTCTCTTCATTTTCAATGAATCATACATCAATCAAAGTAGCTTGGTTGCCAAGATTGCACTCCGTATACTTTTCAGATCACCAACATTAGTTCGTACAGCGACCTCATAATGGTTTTAGAATTTGTCAATAATTGCATCTTTCAACTTTCCTTTGCCTCCCAAACCTTACGCTCGCGTACCAAAATTTTTTTGAACATGAAAAGTTCATTCTTGTTTTATTGCAGCTATACCCCAGGTATTTTCAACTGAGTATCGCGTAAATAATCAACCCCTGAAATTTAAAAAAAAAAATTCTTTGTTTCAGACAATTCCATCACTGATGCAGATGTTTGCTAGTAAATTTGTGACTGGCAATCAACTTACTTCTCTGGATCAGACTTTTCCCATCTGTTTTCATTTGTACAACCTTGTTATCTACTCATTACTTCATATCAATGACATGGCCTTTTACCATGTTTTTTTTTTATATAAGCTATGGTATGATAAAATTGAAATATTACCTACTAGGTCCTTTCTAAAAAGACAAATAGCAATAAAGAAAACAGACAGAGACTTATCAAAAAAACTCTGATAACAAGCATTTTTGGGGGATTTATTTTAGACTATCTCAGGGAAAACCCGCTGTAGGGTGATTTCTCATTTTCAAAATATCAGTATTTGCTCAAAATTTTGAGAGCTATGCCAAATGAGCTCCAGCTGCAACTTCGTCCCCAATTTTCTGCGAAGTCAGCAAAAAAAAAAGAGCTCCTTACTTTCAAATGAGCTCCAGCTGCAAAGCTCGCTTTTTGCTTTCGCAAAAAGATTCAATTCCTTTCAAGGAATTTAATCTTTTTGCGTTATTTAATTTCAGTGATGATTGGCATTTCCCGCAAGAACTGAATCACACAAAATATATCTCTTGATTCATAATTGATAATAAGAAATATTAATTTTAACATAATACAATATTTAAACATTAGAGAAATCAAAAAGATCATATTTTTATAAATTAATATTATTACCAATATTTGAAAAACGATATAAATACGTTATAAATACACATAAATAAATAATACAAAATAATAAACACAAAACAATAAATACAAAATAATAAATAAAGTATTAAAAGCTCTAACGTCTCTTCTTCCAATAAAAAAAATTCTTCGTTAACCTAAACAAAGCAATTGTATTCTCAAACAATAATCTGTGGCGCAACCGTTTGACAACATGAGTTGTCCAAAAACACTGGATGAAATGATATCTAATAAAGTATTTTTAAGTCTTTCAGTTAGAGACCAGACAGTCAAACGATAATTTTCAGCAGACAGCCATATAGACTGCCTTCCTGAAGTGACAACCAAAATTAATTTAAAATGATTAATTTTGAAATTTTAATGAAGTATTAAAAAAAAGGTTTAGATTATTTGTCGTTAAAAATTTTAATTAATACGTCAAATTTTTTATTCTAACAAGATAATCAATAAGTTAACCCGAAATTTTGTTTTGAAAAGTAAAGAGAAGTCGTGTCAAAACTTAGAAACCAGAACAACTTTAAGCTTTCCCAATTTGATACTAAAGACCGAAAAATCTTTAAAAATCTATTAACTTCGCTTAAAAACAAAAATATATATGCACGCACGCGTGCATCAACATATGTATATTTATATACATATATATATTTATATACATATGCAATATAAATTTCTGTTGGTGCGTGTGTGTGTATAAATATAATACTTTCCTAGCTGAAATTTTTCACATTAAATATATGCTTTAGTGAGACCTCTAAATTTTTTGCATTATTGCTTCAGTTTTTTAGGTCATTAGCTATCATAAATCTATCAGCATAAATCCAAGCGATACTTAGTACAGGCCTAGAAGTCGCGCGACTTGATTATTTGACTGGGGGCAAAGTTCGTGACGAACTTAAACAGTCCTAGAAGTCATGCTAATGGCTAATGATAACTTTGACTGGGGAGAGAAATTCAAGAAATATTTTATTAAGATAAAACAGTTTTTTTCAAATGGTAATAAGCTTGCTGAGGTATTATCATTAATATTATTTATATAACAAATTTAGCTTTTTATTTTATTTTTATTTGTTTTTTTTTTTTTTTGCCTCTTATAATAAAATTCCCAAAAAACGACTTTGCTTGATATAAAGCAAATCAAGACTAGTTAAGTCAAACAAATATTAAATAATTAATGTAAACTATTTAGATAACTTTAAAATTGCTGGTTCTTTTAAACTTTTAGGTGCTTCAGTCAAAGAATGGTATGTTCCATACAATTATACCTTGTTTTTTCAGCACATTTAAACCATGGAAAACTGTCACGGATATGAAAACATTTCCCATAGATTTGCGACCAACGTTTCCTTGACAAGGTTGAATATTATGAAACAAAGAAATGCACTGTGAAGAATGATCAGATATCAGACATTTAATTCGCCTCGGTCAAAATCTCGTAAAAAATCACCATATTTGAGATAAAAATAATTTGTAAAACGGTAAGTCGTATCGGTTGCATCATTCTTAGCTAAATATCCCGCAATGTAAAAAAGAGGTTTTTTAAGACCACAAGATAATGCGTCTTCGAGATCTACTAGCTTTTCAAACACTTCACACTCACTTTCATTCACCAAGTAACTACATTTGGAACACTCATGATCAAGTAAAAGCTTTATTAGTATTATATTCATATTTAACTTTTCAACAACGTTTTGAATTGTTATAAAATAAGCTCCACCAGCACGAGTTAATCAGTCGTAAATTCACCAAGCATAACGTTATCATGAGTAGTTTTAAGTAATTGTTTGCATAAATCAGTAAAACCTTTGAAGGTGTGTTCAATTGCATTACTTGTGTCTCTTGTAAAAGATTTGAAACATTGATCTTGTTTTTCTCATCTTAGCTGCCAAATTTGCAAAACCTGCTAGAAACTTAAAATTTTCATTACTCTCATCTCTTACAACAGGATTAAATGTATCATTCTGATATTTTTCAGTGAATTGGTTTTAACATTAATAATTTTCCAAAATTGAACAACTTTTTCAATGAAAGTGATTGTTACAGCAGCTTCTCCTTGATTTAATAAAGAACGGGTTTTGAAAGCTGATATTGTACGTTCTCAGAAGACTTTAAAACAATGAGAAAAATTTTGTCTTTCAACAGGTTTCGGATAAATTGACACTCCGGAAAATTTAGAAAGTTTAATTATTCTTTCTATTTCGTACAGTTTTTCAAGAATAGACCATTTAGAAATGAATTTTTCATTGTTCTTCAAATATTCCAGGTCTACACTTCTCGGTTAGCCAATCTATATCGTCAAGTTTACGAACTTTTGAAGTTATCTTACTGAGCGTTTTGATGCTAGGTAATGTTCATTTATTGTCTGTAAAATGACCTTGAAGTACAATAACATGTAAATGCACAAATGATTGTTTCAGGTTTATAAATACACACATCAACTTTATCGACAGCTGACATAGTTTGAGTGTTTTCTTTTTTTTGTCAAGAATTGAATTGTTTCACAGTGCAAAAATCTAACAGTTTCTTGAATTTTTGATCATCTGTCTAATACAATAATTCGATTTTTAGAACGTGTTGGAATAAATGTTCTTACACCTGCATTATAGCATTCAAACTTCATGTTTTGTGAACAAATAATTTTTTTTTTTTAAGTTCAAAACTGATAAGTACAAACCACCCAAAGAGTTATTTCAATTTCTCTACTTTGACTCTGTGTAAGCCTGTCACGAACTTCGCCCCCAGTCAAATAATGAAGTCGGACGACTTCTAGGCCTGTAGTAAGTATCACCTTGGTATATATTGGGTCTATAACGGGATGATGGTTTATTTGGCTGCATCAAAAAATAATAATTGAAATAAAAAAGATTTTTTTTTTAATATTCCAGAAAAATGAATTTTACTACAAGCTAAACACTTAAATTATGTCTAGATGATATAAATCTTTACCTATGCTTATGTAAGATCTCCATTACGGTAATTTTTTTGTAGGACTAGTCACTTATTATAAGACTGCCTAATCACCAGTTTGTATAGTATTAAAAATCGATACAGTGGTAGTACCAACCCAGCACTCTATCCTGCCACCTAATATACTTAAAACATCTTCCAAACTCAAAGAAAAAAAGCCCGTCCAAAGGACGAAATCTTTTGGAAGGATGTTTAGTTGTACTGAATGATAATTGAATATAACCTTGTATGATCATTTCATTATAGAACAATTTTATATAAAAAAATATTTGTATTCTTTCAATCTAATAAAATACATACCAGAAGTTACATTTTTGTAATGAACATTTGCTATATCTCTTAATGCACTTGCAGCCTAAATTAAAGCAATTCAAACTTGTAGCAAACAAGTGGCAGTGAAAAATAGAACCCTAATGACATGCAAAGTTAGTATAAAAAATTAATAACGACGAAAGATTATGATTTTCTACTTGTACGAAAATCTAATTTGGTAATTTGAGCCTCGGCTTAATGGTTCTCCAAAATAAATTTTTTAAATATTTAAAACAATCTGGGTAGTATTTCCTAAAAAGTAAAAGCATGACTTTTAGAAAAAAATGAACTAGTCTTAACCTGGGTCCGGGATAATTTTAAAACTGCTGACAGTAGAAATGACTAATAAAAGCCTTTTACTTTTCAAGAAAAACTTATGCCAAATCAAAAAACATTTTCATGAAAAAGATGAAAAATAAAAATTCTAGATCAATAGTTTATGGACCAGGTGTGGAAAGACTGAGAAAATTAAGATTTTTTCAATTGCCCGACATTCCATGACTATCAGAAATAATATTTCCTACCACCATAAAAAATTTTCTCAGAGACAATCTCTTAATAGAAATCAAAAAATACCACTTTTGGATTTAAACTCGGAACTAGATTGAAAAAAATTTATAAAACTGACGACCTATTTGGGCCCAATAACAAAAATAGAAGCATTTTTTCAAAAATTTAAAATTTCCACTTGGCTTTGAGTTTGATGTTATAAGTAAAGGCCAAGTTTAGAACTTATAAAAAGAGTCTTGGTGAATCCATACAGCACCAATTGTCTTCACTGAGAGTCCAACAACCCCTCAGTGACTAAATATCTCTCAACCAAAATTCATAAACCAATAGCAAGATAAGATTTTTTACTCCATTTTCTACATAATCAAAGTTATAATGGTTTAAAAAGGTATAACAGTTTAAAAAAATTTCAATGGTCTCTAACTACACACTAAATTAAAGTCAGGAACTGATTTTGGGGACCCAGGGTAAGGGGATGATAATGGTAAAAAATTTTCAGAATATTAACCGGAAGACTCTAAAAATTTAAATGTGTTCGTCAGATTGACAAATAACAGTAAAATTTGCTTTATAACTAACGCAAATCATTCGACAAACAAAATATCTATGATAATGCTCAAAAATAATTAATACAATTTTTTTTAATCAAAACGGTTAAGAAATAAAAGTTGAAAAGAAATATTTTTTAAGTATTTCAGAAGAAAAGAACTTTATTTCTAAGGAAGCATTGAATAAAAAGTTCAAAATACTTCATTGCATGAAGATTTCGCGGCATGGAATGTTTGCGGTAGCAGCCTAAATACCGGGAAATTAAAATATTAAAAAAAAATTATGCTTTTCCTCAGAAATTAAATTGTATTTCAAAAAACAGTAAAAATCATTCAGATTTTAGCTATTACCCTGTATACCCTTTAAACCTAATCATATTTTCTTGACCCCAGGGTGAAAAAAAGAGACAAAAGATATTTAAACTTTCAAATTTGGATCTTTTAACTTGATCAAAAACAATTAAAAGGTGCTTAATTTCTTCTGTACCGGTATGAAAAAGTTCTGAATGTCAGTAGTTGTCTGCAGAGTTTGAGTATTTTCTTTTTTTTTTTTTTTTTTTTGTCCCTCTTTTCACTTTTGTCTCTTATTTACTGATTTCGCTTGTCAACTTATTTTTCCACTTCACCTATTTCATCAAGAAATAAGGTGCCCATACTGACATTTTCGCTTGTTTGCTCATAAAAATCATTTAGGATACTTTTACATCTATCAATCAACATGTTATTCTTAACGGTTGCTACAGGTAGTGTAACAGATATTTTACAAGGTATTTTGAATCCTCCTTGGGCAAGTGAACTGATACAAGTACATTAACAGTTATACCCCTGTCTAGTATAAACTGTTTTTCTTGAAATTTCTTGGTAAATGACCCACTATTTAACCACTCTCTTCACAGCAAGTTTTTATTGTAAAAAAAGTCGAATGGATTGCCTTTGTCATGCAAAGAAACTAGATTTTCGCCTAGGGATCTCTATACATGTCTAGTAATAGCACGAAAACATCAAATGCACACACGAGTTATCTTACTTCATTTCGATTTTTTCATTGCCGTCTAGAAAGTACGTTTTGAGTGTATTGTCAAATTTTTCCTTTTTCAGACGTCAGACAATATGTATTGTCTGGGGTAAACAAATTTGAAATGTTTTTTGTGTACACTAAATTGTTTGTCTCTAAATTGTTTAGTTGCATCAATTTCAACACATACCAACTTTTGCAGACTAATAAATTCACATTCTTTTTTGTTTGACAGTGCGAATGTTAAAAAGTTCTTTCAAAAACTGTAACCCGTAAGCTATTTAACCCGTAAGCTATTTAAACTGTTTCATTATTTCTAAAGTTTCAAAAAATTTTCTATACAATTTCTTTTTCTTGTTTTTTGCACAAAGTTTCATTTGCTAGAGGGGATTTAATAAAAATTGAGTATTTGCAGTTTTTCGTCAAGCCAAATAGTTTCTTCTTTCAATGTGAATACTTCAAAAAAGAAATTTCAGATAAAATGCACTGCATATCATAAAAACTAGTCTGAAAAAAAGGACTACCATTAAACTCCTTTGTTACAAGAATCGTGGGATTTGGATTGCCTAAATTTTTAAAAATATTGAAGTAAAATGTTAATGTTATGTAAAATGTTAACTTTCCTTTTGTTATTGCTTTATGCTAAAAATATACGTTTAATCGTTTAGTGACACCAAACTTTATGCCACGCTACCAATTGATACATTTCCTTCAAATCTGGTCTAAATCAATCAACAACTGGCAATGAAGAATTAGGTGATATTGATACCGTCAATATTAAAACAGCAAAATCAGAAAGCAACTGTTGTCAGAGAAGGTATATCAAATATTTTGATCAAGAAAAATTTAATATTGGAAATTATGCCAAAATGGTTCAGCTGCAGCTGTTCAGAAGTTTCAAACTAAGTTTTTTAAATTGAAAGAAAGTACTATCAGAGTGTTTTTTAGAAAAATACGAGAATGAGATTTGAAACAAGTATACAACTAATCAAATCACTTTCTGCTTGGTAAATTTGACAAGATGGTTCAATGGTACACCAAAACTGCATCAAACAGATGCGCTGTCATTACAAGGATTGTAGTGATTGCAACTGTAAAAGCCTTAATGAAACGCTATCCAAAGTTAACGCTAATGGTTACTATCATATGAATCTTCTTGGGTGCAAAGTGTATTTAAACGGATGAACTTTACATGGCAAATAGCCACCACCGCTAAACTGGAAATTGTCACAGCAGCAAAACAGGAAGCAGAGCTACTTTTTTTCGATTGATTCGATTGTTCAAAAGATTGCTAAAAAACTGATTCCTGAGTCCTTAATTTTGAACTTTGATCGAGCCCAATGAAAGTTTGTATCGGTTTCACCCAGTAAATTAGCGAACAAGTTGTAGTCAAAGGAAGTGTTGATAAAAGTGAGATCACAGCCACCTTCACAATCACCCTTGATGGTAAATTTTTAGGAATGCAGTTGATCCGTGGTTGTAAAACAACCGAAGGTCTCCCGAGATACAACTGAATTTTCTCTAAGTTTAACCAAAAGCACTACAGCAATGAGAACAAAGCTATGAAGCTAATGGATCAAATACTGGTACCGTACATTACCAAGGAACGAGACAGGTTAAAATTGCCAAACCAAACAGCTATCAATATACTCGATGTATTCAGAAGACGGGTAATTCAGGGAGTCCTTGACCTGTTTAAAGAAAAAAACTTTGAAATTGTTTTTTTTCCTGCAAGCATGACTCACCTGTTCCAGCTATTGGATTTTACTAATAATGGGTTTGCCAAAAAATACTTCAAGAAGAAATTTAACGAATGGTACAGCAAGAAAATTTACCAGCAGTTTGATGATGGCACATGACTTGAAGAAATAGATCTAAAATTCCAGCTAACTAGCCTTAAGCCACTTTATGCTCAGTGGTTAATCAAGCTTTATAATTACATACTGCAGGGATTAGAGGAATAATAAGCAAAGGAATGGAAAACTTTTCATCTTTAGACCCCTACCAAGATATTTATCCCATGCAAATAACACTGGCACCCGTGGTAGAAAAATGTGAACTTTCCCAATTTTTTAAAACGCATGATGAAGATCGACAAACCTTAAGATTAGTCAACAAATCGAATGGTGATAATGAAGATAGTAATGGTGACGACATTATGAGGTCTATAAATCAGAAAGAAATTTTACAATTTTTTCAAAGAATTTGTATGATTCATAGTAAGTAAATAACCTCTTCTTTTTTCAATATATATTTATTACATTCTAACCTCCCAAATTCGCAAAATAGTAGTAAGGATGGAACACAAAGTTAAATTTCCACAAAATCTAAAAAAACATGAAAATTAATATGCTATGAAAATTTTAAGCCACAAAAATTTCAAGCAATAAAGTAGTATTAGAAAAATCAAGGTGTAAAAGGTTTCAACATAATTAAGTGTTTTTATTTGAGAATTTTTCATGTTTTGAAATTTTGCCTTGGAAATTTTTTCTACATTTGTTCTACCACATTTTTCATTGACTTTACTTTCTGACCTATAGTATAGGCAAGTTAATAAACTTTTTTCAGAACATTAAACCAGCCGAAACCCCAGCCGAACCCTACAAACACAATCCTGGTCCTTAACAAATAAGGGCTCCAAACATATCATATTGGTTATGAAAAAGTTTATATGAAGTAAATTAGGTGTTAAACTACATAATATAACATCACACTCACCCTAAAAAATTACATGTTTCAGTGTACTAATTTTACACCGCTCCCTTTTTTTCATACGGACAGAAAATAATAGTTCATTTGTAACAAACTAAAAAACTATCACCTTTTCTGGTGTTATATCTCTCATTCTGTTAGCCAACATTTCAAATCCAACCATGTGCTTTTTGACCTAATGAAGAAAGATAACAGCATTTAGTTAATGTTCTTAACAGCTCGCTCTATATTCCTCAAAATTATTATCAAACTTTTACATAATATTTACTTAATTGAAATATGAATAACAATGCAATATCCAGACCAGTATTTGAATATTAAAATTTAGAATATACCATCTTTTTTTTCTTGTCTAAAAGATTTTTGGTATATTTTCTATTTGATCCAGAAGTTTAAATTCAATTCTGTAAACATCATTTAAAAGAGAATTTAAATTCAAAATATGAATTTGATTTAAGATTTCTGTCATGTCTATAGGAGGCTCTAAAACTCAACAAAAGTACTTTGCATGTCTTTTCTTTTTTCAGAAATTTAACTTCATTTAGGTTTGGTTAATTTTAGATTATAACAGAAAGGTTTATCAGCAATTTAAACTTATAGAAAAATATTCTTAGGTATTCACTGTAAAGAACAGTACAAACAGTAAAATGAGATTACTTTTAAGAACATTAAAAATTCAGTTAAACCTGAAAAATTATACAAAGAGTATAAAAAGAGTACATTTAAATAAATATAAAAGACAATTTTATTTTTACAACTGCTAGTGACCATCTTAAAAATATACTTACAATTTGACAATACATAAATAATTTAAGTACTTTAAATTTTAAGTTATTAAATATAAATTTAAATGCTTTAAAAACCAAGACATTTACCGTCGCAGAACGTAGCAAAGGAGGATAGTAATGTGCATGAAGCTGCCAATGCGGACACGCCTGAGTACATCCATCAATAGTAGGTGCACCTTGAAAAAAACAGTTTTAAAAGCATATTTTTGATGAAATATTTTTAATAGCATAATCTTACAAGGTTTTCTGTAGTAAAGGGATGGAAATTGCGAGAAAATTAGCCAAACAATTCCACTTCCCCTAAAAGAAAAGGTTCTAAAAAAACCAATTTCTAAACAAAATTTTAAAATTTTTTCTGTACCATTTTCATTTCACTTAACATGGTCAAAACTTCTAAACAAGTATTTATGGCTTCTGTAAATTCAAAGAGGTATGGTGACCAACCAAATTTTTAATGGTCTAAATTCTCTTTACATTTTGGGAAGGAAAAATGAGATGAAGAAAGACAGTGTGCCATTTCTGCCCGTTAAAAATGATCTTTAATTTTCTTTGAAAATCCTCCTGTTAAACATGGGTTATATATAAAAATAAGTCTATAATTACAACTACCCTAAAAATACCCTAAAATATCATTAAGCTAAACATAATATTCCTAAGAAATGTATTAAATATATTAGCAACAGATATGTTAGCACTAATGCCACTATTTTTTTTTTTCAGATATAGAAAAAGAAAATTAACAGGGGCAATTTTCGTTAGACAAAAAAGGTTTACACCCCAAAAAAAAATTTTTTTAATAGAATCTACTGTAAAAACAAAGAATAACTTGAATGGCCAACCTATTTAAAGAAGTAGCATAATTTCGCTGCTGATCGTATCAACTGGATTTCCGGTTTTGCTAGCAATATATCTATCCTTAAAATAAGCTCTACATCAATAAAGTCATAAAATTTTTTGGTACAGACTCATATAGATAAAATGATATCAAATGGTAACATTACTTTAAAGAAGAAAGATATTTAATTTTTCATATTAAAATAAAAAGTATAAAAATTTATCTTAATAATCAAAAATAAAACAAAAGGCTTCTCAAGTACAAAAATGTGTCTAAATAGTTAAGTAAGACATTTTTTTATCAGTGAAATTTGGCATGTAAAACTTTTATATAAATTTCATTTCTTTTTCTTTTCAAAACACTGAACAGATTACCATGGAGCAGAGTATGTATCCCTGACGATTGAAACAATCTGTTTGGCATATTGAGTTGCTCTTGCTTACTTGCAAAGTAGTTATTTCATCAGATGGATATAAACTTTGGAATTTAAAAATATTGGAATTTCTGGAATTCTAACTAGTCATCCTTCATATTCTCAGAAGACATTAACATAGCATTGTATTTGAACCTGTGTTAATGCTTTTCCATAAAGCTAGAGGGTACAAATTTAGTGGACAAGCAGGTTTTCGTAACATTTCTTCGCCCCCATCCAACTTCTTCTGTCATTAACCATAGGAATGACGATTTTCAAGTGGATGGAGGAACTGGTTAAGCAAGCTGAGCTCTTTTTCATCAGGTCAAACTCTAGTTAACTCCTTTGCTTCTAATGCCACTTCTTATTATACCTCCCTTACTTGTTTATACTTATGAATTAGCGGTTTTATCATCAACCATTTCTCTTCAGAATCTGTTTATTCACTTAGCTAACCTGTATCAAAAAGCTGCTTGCATACGTCATTGTATGGGAGGTTATTATTGTCGTTATTATCCAAGGTACTGTTAACTTCAACACTGAACCTTGGCAAAGAAAATGGATTTTCATCTAGGAATCACAAGACTGAGATACTTCCTCATATACAGTTTGTGGTAGTTTTGGTATGGTGGAAACTGGTTTGATAGTGTTTGGTCTTAGACCAATGGTATATTTTCACCATAAATTTTTTTCTTCTACTTACTATCAATAGCCTTGTCTTGTACAATGATAAACCTTAATCTAAGCTGTCACCTTCATTGCTTTCAAAAACAACAATAAAAATTTCATCAAAAATTTTGTCTCACCAGAAGCCATTTTTCAAAAAATCATAAATCAGGAACAGATCACAAAAACTTACCTTTCATTTCCAGAAAATATGTTTAGTTTATTTCAAGCTATAACCTAAAGCTCTGTTTTAATTTGATCCCATAAAAATTGCTAATTTTGTACTACCCGGCTAATAGAGACAGGTATTGAAAGTTTTTGTTCTAAATTTTACTAAATTAAATTGAAGCTTCAAGTAAACCAAACATCAAAACTTTTTTAAAATGCTTCCATGAATGCTGTCTAAATAACAACCGATTAAAATACCAAACTACCGATGCAAAAGGATTTTTAATTTTAAACCAAAACTATGAAAATTTGCATTATTAACAAAAAATTTAACAACAACCAAATTTATGGTAAAAAAATGTCGATACAATACCACTTTGCATCGTGTTCCAACCATGTAGATAATTATATTAAAGCTTACCATGCCACCCCATGGAATAAGGGAACGATGTGTGAAATAAGTTGTCATATTTGATAAGAAATATCTTCATAATGGTAGCCAGAGCTAAAAAAATATGAAATACTGATAATATATAATGAATTAATTTTGACTGGGTTTATTGAAACATTGTAATAAAATCATGAATGATTAGAATCATTCCTTACCATTTTTCTCAAAGTAATAATACAATGGTAAATACAATTGGCAATTTATAATTCTTTTGGAATTGGGAGGGTACGCTTAAAATAGAGTCACTTATAAAAAAAATCTTTATTGTTAAGGGTCTGTTGTTAGAAAATACTTACCTTTTTCAAAATTAATTTTAAGATATTTAATTTCAAAATTTTTTTATTAAAACTAAAACTTTATTGGGATCAATAGACGACCCTATAACTTCAGGAAACATAAAATAGAAAATAATAAACAAATTTGGACATGATTTTAAAATATAAAAACAATCTACCATCGCCTGCTTATCTTTATGATCCTACCTCTTTACTAAAAATTTTTAAATAAATGGTTTAGAACAATATTAGGCAAATGAAGGATAGGTATGGGGAATTCGTAGAGCCTTGATTGGCTTTGTCAGGAATAGAAAAAATTCATGATGTCAAATTCGAACAGTTGTCTAAAACACTAAATATTTCTAAAAAACAGTGTTACAATTTTAAAAGTTAAAACGGGCTCGTAAAATGACTATCGGTAGACAAAGAGAAGTATTTTTAAAAAAACCAAAATTCTGAGGATTTTATGATTAAAAAATCTTGTAAAAATGGTGCGATACAAAATTTCAATTTATAAAACTCGTATTCATCAGAGTCCAAAACTTTAAACAAAAATGATAGTCCTTATAAAATCTTCAAAATCTCGACTTCTGCGAAACTGACTAAGCACTTAGGGTATAATGACTCCCAAAACTCTTTAAACACTTAATATAAGTTTTAAAAAAGCTTGGTTCTGAAAAAACGTGAAACTTTTCAAAAAAGTTGACTACTCCCTCCAAAAAAAAAAGATTATTTTTAAGTAAAAAAAATAAAAACTTCATTACTATTGATATGGTAAAAGAACTTCTTGTTTTCTTTTCGCAATCAATTGGCTTAATTATCATTTATAAAGAAATTGGTGATGTTAAAGCAGGTTTACCTTTCATTGGGGACTCAATGGACACAAAATTCAAAGAAGTGCAGGAAAAACTTGAAATGAAGAAAAAAAACTGACAACATAAAGCTTATACAGAAAATAGAAATACAATCTATGCAATCGAAATAAATTGACCAGAAAGAAAGAAGTGAGAAAAATAAACTCCGTATCTCCTGCTTACAGGAGATTAATGAGGGTGATGACTGGGATGAAACAAAAAAAAAGAGTCCAAAAATTATTTTATGACACCAAAAATTCTTGAAACTTTACTGAGCGTACCTATCGTATCGGTAAACATATTCCTGGATTACACAGAATGATCGTATTAAAGCTCCTTAATCATGAGGACAAGGAAAAATTTCTTCAAAAATCTAGAAAATTGACAGCAACTAATATATACATAAACAAAGACTTCTCAAAAAAAAACCAATGAACTATAAAAATAACTTATCCAAAAAGCAAAAGAATATCAAAAGCAAGGTAGAAGGACGGAAGTAAAGCTAGGGATTTTCAATTAAACAAAGAATTACCCATAAACCATATTAATCTCCCTAAAGTCATGTAATAAATTTATTTATTTTATAATATTTTTTACCATAACATTATTCCCTCTGTTTAATTTCCTTTCTGTTTACACACACACACACTTCCCCAGATTTAGAATTGAGATCTATGAGCAAGAAATTTTAAAATTGTAAAATAGAAACATGGGAGGATGTAAAATCTATTCCATAAAATTCCTTATTAGATCTTCCATCATACAGTGCAATAACCCAGTCACGTGCTAATAACAAAGGAGACAGTCTTGCGATTTTTATACACAAAAAATTTGAGTTTACAAAAAAAATCTCCTTTTGCAAAATGAATTAACACATTGAAAATCTGTGCATTGAATAGTGGAATAAAAACTCAAAGCATAATTCTAATTTGATCTATTTAAAGGTCATCTAATATAATTCTAATTTCCACCTGTTGGTAAAAAAAAGCGTATTTTCTTCAGCCGTGACATGAACCTGGACCTACAACAAGCTTAGTAATATGAAATTGTTTTAAATGCTTTTCGAGCAAACCCACACATATTTAAAAAAAAAAAAAATTTTGTTGTTATCAGTTACAAAAAATTATTTAACTAATAATTTTATAAATTTGAATTAGGAATTTTCATCTCAGATTTCAGCGATCATTTTGCTTTCTATCATATTGCAAAGAATGTTAAAAAACAAAAAAAAAAGGATAAAAAAATTACTGTTACCAAAAAAGAAATCTCAATAAACAAAACCTAGATTGCCTAAAAGCTGTGATGAATCGTGAAAGACTGTCTACTCTTCTAACATCACAAATCAAGCTTTTATAAATTTTACCTAAACTTTTCAAAATATTTTCAACACTGTTTGTCCTGCTAAAAATTTTACTCATAAAATGAAAAAAGGCAATAACCCATGGATGACAAAAGCTTTAATCAAATCTTCAAAACAAAAATAGAAGCTTTGCATAAAACTTCTTAAACCTAGATATGAAAAAATTAAAAAACATGCCAACAACATTTTCAAAGAATTATAAAGGAAACCTAAAATTAGAATTCACAACTTGACTTATGTGTTATGAATAACATGAAAATCCTTGATACAGAGTTCAATTTTTTTATGTTTAAATACAAAAAAAGTCGATTACCAAAAGCTTTTTTAAATATCTTACAAAAAAACTATTCTGCAATTCACAACTTACAATATACTGTAACAATAACAATAATTATGTTACAATAAAAATATATAAATAAATATACATATAAATAAATATATAAATATCAATAAATATATTTTTCAAAACAATTTTCTAAACATGGTTTGAACAGGCTCTAAGTGACTGATGGATCTCTGAATCATCCCTCAAAAAACCAAAATTCCACATATTAAAAACAGACACTTTTATTGTAGAAACTTATTAAAAAAACTTAATTAAATCATCCAAAATAGATTGTTGTGCTAAGTTTATAATTTTAAGTAAAAAATTGGTACACACATTTTTGCTGAATATCTGTAAGATCATTTAGCCTTTGAGTAGCAGATTTTGGTACCACAAGTAATTCGTACGGCCACACCGCCCTATTGTAAAAGAAAATGAAAGAATAAAACAATGAAGCATATCACTTTATTAATTTCATTCAAAACAAAAATCATAAAGCAGATTAAATAGCTTTTAATAAAAGTAGACACATATTATACCTGATTGAAAGGCCTTCCTGGGCTTGCATATTTAAAAATATATATTAAAATATAAAAAAGTTTAGCTTTGACACCTGATGTGTATGTGTAGGTAGTATCAAATAGCTTTGACACCTGTGTGTATTTGGGGTTCACAGTAAGAACAGTCAAACAATTTTTCTCCAAATAGTTTGATGAAAAGAAAAACATAAATTAAGCATTATTATTAACACAAAAGTTACATACCAATAGGGTACAATCACAACCCAATATTGGTTCTGGATAACAATTCGATCCTAAAAGCAAAAACTTATCTTGAGTAAGGCTTTTATTTTTAAAAGCATTCAATACATTACATGAACTTTACATGATTGATATAAGAGTAAAACTCCTGTAACAACATTCTCAGTAATTTTTAAATATTTAGCAAAGAATGTGTATATGACATCAAACCCTACTCCAGAGTGTAATGTTATTAGAAATATAAAGAATGCAAAAAAAAATTACGCAGAAATTGTACTAATATTAAATATTTTCTGGAACTTTACAAAACTTAAAACATTTCAAAACAAAATTTTTAATTAAATATTCTGTTAAAATTTTTTAATTAAACTATTTAAAAATCTCGGCTCTCTCTAATCACAATTGTGCAACCACAATGCTATATATCTTTTCCATTATCATGCATGTCAAGAAAAACAGATTTCAACACTAAATAAGAACTTTGCTCCTAATCCAAGCTTCATTTGACTTTAAATATTATGTTTCAAATTTTTTGATGATAATAAATACAGTTTAATAATGAAAAAGTTTTTTGAATTACATGGGAAAATGGTGGAATAAATCTTCAACTATTTAGTTTTCATAAAAAGTTTTATACTTCTTAATTTGCTGGAAATGATCAAGCTAAAATCTGTACATTGAATAGTATGTTGTTTACAAAAAAAACAACAAAACAAAACAAAAAAAAAACTTATTCTGTTTTACTTACCCTGTAGAATATTTCAAAATATAAACAAGCCCTTCCTAATAAACAGCCACTAACAAACATTCACTAAAAAAAGTTGTTCAAATTAGTTTAAAAACCCAAATTTTTTTTCTCTTAATTTTAGAACAGTATTCTAGTTTAATACTCACACAAATATCATACCTTTTTTACCATTTCTAAAATAAAATTTAAAAATTTTATACCACATCCATTAACTAAATCAAACTAAATAAACTAAATAAAACCATATAAAAACAATAAAAATAGACACCTTTTTCATTATCTCTTTTGAAATATAATCTATCAACATATTTTTCTTGTGCCTTTCATAAAATGCTAGCTGATTTCTCTCCTAAAAATAAACACAAAACAATCAAAATCCACTCATGGTATAAAAAAGTGAAAATAGCCTGCTGAACAAGCAAACTCATGTGGATCACCAAAAGCAGACAAATTTCTATAAAGCGTGGCATTTTTTATATAAAGTGTTAAAAGAGAGTTTAAGGGGTTTCTGGGTTCTTTTGATTGTTTCATGGTATTAGCTGTTTGACAGTGTTTTTAATCAAATATCCAAAATTGTAACTTTCATTAAACTTTGTAACATTTTGGGGCCAATGTAAATTCATCCTAAACATGTGATTTCAGGTCTTTCTACATCAAAGATTTGCTTTTAGATGGATTTACTCAATTTTTGAAATTTATGCATGATCAAGACCAGTAATGCAACAACTAGCTTCTGAGTCATGGAAGATGTTTCCTTCTCAAGTCAGGAACCTGTTAAAAGTCTGGTGACAAAGCTGCATCGACTATTTGCTATGCTAATAGCATGTATTTTAAAGTTATTCAGTAGTAGATTCATCATGTTTAAAATATCTCAAAAAATTTAGCTATTGATTGGCTGACTGACTCAATACAAAAGCAAACCTCTTTTACTGCTTCATTAGGAAGAAATGAACAACCCCATATCTAAACAGATATACAAAAAAATAATAATTTTGATATTTTAGTAAAACTTCTGTTGTTCTATGATTTAGAAATAACGAAGTCTAATCAACTGAACTTAATTCTAAATC
>JAUZNK010083343.1:0-13023 GCA_035046665.1 Euphysa ruthae | reverse complement strand
GTTTTTCTGAAAGGCTGATCAAGTTTTTGATAGGAATTCCTTGTTCTTAAGCTATTATTTAAACTAGTTTTGAAGACTTCAGACATGTATTCAGGGGAATTTCTATTAACGAACTTAAAGGCAGTTGCACTTATGCATTGCTCAAATCTGTCGTTTACAAATCTGGTCTCAAAGAAATCCCTGCTGAGACTTTTCCAGAAACTTTTAATGAAAGACTGTCGAAGCCTCTATTGTCTTCTGCATTTAAGTCGCGTGTGAAGAATGAAAAATCGGCTCTCACAGACACCGTTAAACACAGTCTCAAGGCGAGCTCACAAATTGTTTTGGTTCCCTATGTAGTCAACCAACGTCAACGACAATGCGATCCGAGCATCTAATTGGGCGACGATAGCAACAAAAATAAGCTTGCAAATACAGATTACGCACGCGTGGACATGTTCGACCTTGAAACTTCCCTCAAACTTAGGTTGATTGCTGTCGATGTTCTGGGTACCACAATATGGGAAAATGGAAAATACAACACTGGCACAAATGTCTTTGTGCCTTGTCACAATAACCATGCCTGGGAAGAAATCCCGATGGACCCGCCGAAAATCGAGCATGTCCACTTGCTAGACGACGTTGTCGAAAAGGCCTTACACAACCTTTATTTATCTTGCGCCAATAAAAGGCTACTGCAGTGCATATGACCATTGAACAAAGAACGAGGGCAATAATGATCGTATTCGCAGTTAGAGTCGTACCCTCGACCACAATACTCTGGTTGGTGGCCAGACTCTTGTGGGGAACGATGATTTGCTTTAGAGATCATTATTTGCATCCAGAGCGATTGACCAAGCATTCAAAGAGTAAACTGGAGAAACATGGGATGATGCGAAAGTGCTAGAAAATCATCTGGAGATCAAATACCACATAGCCACCTATTCTATAGGTGGTGCTACAGACTATCTTTTCAGAAATTGGCTCAATAGGGAACTATAAAATATTATAAAATATGGAGGTGTTTGAAAGGCGGCTATTTTACGACGATGAAGCCGACAAAATCAATCAATCAAATATTTGGACCACAAAACAAGGGCTCAGTGGTTTCATATACTGGTATTCTTCCTCGTATAAACCAATGTAGCACTCCGAAGGATGCTAAAACGTTTCCCCCGATAAGGCATTCTACAGGTTGTCACAGATTTCATCTTCATCAAGTCCTTTCTCATAGAGGTGAAAAACCAAGTTGTTGCAGAGAACGAGACCGCCGCGTTTCCCTCTGATCTCATTGTGGCTTCTGCGGTGCGTATGTACTTGACTAGTCAGGGTGGAAGGAGTAAGACAGTGGGGTCATGAAAATCTTGATTGGGCAAAAGCTGTTTGTTTGTTGACGTTATATTTTTTGAAAAATGCTGTAAGGTCCTAACTAGTTGTTGTTGGGACCTAAGTTGTTGGGACCGTGGGCAGATTTCCCTATGGGGCAACAAGAAAGGCCCAATAGAAATTCTGAAGGAGTGGACCGGGTCAAATATCCGCCAGTTCAACACCGGTTATCGATGCCCTTACTTATTGTGTTGAAAGACATGGTCAGTTTTTTCCGCCGAAGCATTTTACCAAAAAGTGCCAACGTCAGCGCCTAATATTTTTTCATTCATTGATGCATTCGTTTTTTTTGGTGATTTTCATGGGGGTATTATCCCTTTCGTCGGAGGATTGTCGTGAAGCTGTCAGTAAAATAGCCACTTTTGTTGCGAAAAAGTTGATTAAATACTTTGGAGTCTGTTGCAAATTTCTTTGTATTCAACATTGTTAAAGGGAGTCAACTGTTATTTGAATAAACTGTCTAAAGTTGGGCTAAGAAATCTAGCGTTACTTTTTTAGAATATGGTCTGTGACAGTTTTGCTATGTTAGATCACGCATTTGATGTTATTTATTGGTCCCAAATGTATCACTGTAAATCAGCAATGTTAGTTATTAGCATTAGAGAAGGATCCTGCTGTTTTTATGTTCGAATCACCAATATTTTGGAAAATAAAATATACACAATGTTATCAAAAAGATTTATTTTAACACCGCCAAAAAGAGAGTCAGTGATTCCATGGTTGCATTTAAAATAAGACAGAGAGAGAAATGAAAATACTTCATTTCAGTTTTAATCAATTTGTGCTGGATTTTTGTTTTAAAAATTTGAAGCTCATTTTGGGGGATTTGTGTATTTTTATTTTGTGTGGTGGTTTACTCATTGATGTGTATAAATTTGTGAAAACTTTCAAAAAAATAAAAATAAAATAGGAATTCTAATATGAATTTCCAAGTTTGTACTGAAGCAAAAAGCAGTGAAATGTTTTATGAATGAAAAATTATAGCCTCTCTGCAATTCATTTTTTTTTTGAAACTTTTGTAATAACTTAAATTTTTATATTGTCCATGCTGGAGTAAATATTTACAACGGAATAAATTTTTGATTATATTTTTTTTATTAAAGAAAATGTTATTTTTTTAACAAATTTTTGTAGAAATAATAGTAATAAATAATAATATGTCAACTACTCAAAAAATGTAATTACTTTTTTTGCATTTTAAAGGTAGCATCGTTTGACACATGTAGGGCACTATCTATTAAATTTTGTATTGAAATCGCCTAGATACATTCTACAAACGGGAGCTTCAAAATTCAAATTAGAGAAGGTTGGTCCAAGTTCACTCGCAAAAGCATTGAATCCATCAATAGATTTGGAGATCTAAAAGTATACGCCATGAAGAACGTTTTCCTGTTCATACAGATTTCAGTAACAAGGCTTTCTTTTAGAGGAAAGATAACATGCATTTTTTTTAAATGTCCTTATAGTATATACAAACTCCTTTACATTAGGTGTTACAAGGGCAGTCATTCCTTAAGATTTCATAACCCTGAAGTTTTAATCAGAGTGAGAAATGTTAAAGAATATTTCAGATAGAAAAATTAAGCTATAATCGTAGCTAACAGTTGGTAATAAGTAACTAATACTAATCTTTTTATAATCATCAGCTACAATACCAATGACATTTAGAAAAATATTGATTTTATGTGTTTTCAAGATCAGGATTTAATTTAGTCACAACAGTGAAAAACGAAGCCCTTTTCTAAATAGCCATCAACTACCTATTTATTATCGGAAAATTTTCCAATGGTATAAAATATTGGTATACATACAATATTGGTATACATACCAATTTTGTAAATGAAATAAGTTTCAGTTTTCATTGAATTGTAACTTTTTCCCAGTGTTTTGGTTTCAATTTTTTTTGGTGTTTCAGCATTTGATGCAGCAGAAAAAATTTTAGTGCATCTAATATCTAAAATCTTTTTTTTTTTGCCTGAATACACTCTTTCTCTTTGACCCTTTTATTTTATTAAAAAAAAAAAAAAAATCAAAATATCAAGCCATAAGAATAGTCAGATTTTTCAATCATGTTGTTTTTGATCTCATGGTTTAAACATTAGCCATTGCTTGAAATAACATATATTAAAAAGAAGTCGCATATGACTGCAGTCTTTATTTCCCGTTTTTACATTATGGCCACAAACAAGGTTATTTAGGTTAATAGTTTCGGCAAACACACCTTAGCAACGATATAAATAATCCTTTGCTAGGCTAAAAATTGAAAAAAATTTTTAAAAGTTAATTTTGAGACAATTGAGTTTCAGCTTTTTAACCGCGGAATTGGATTCTACGACAGTTAAATAGGCAGAAACAATAGTTTTTGAAAAAGTTATTTTCTTTATTTCTTTCGGGTTTAGAGAGCCCCTTGTGTTAAATTTATCTATTGTTACACGTCACCATACACCAGTAATTTGAAGAATATCTTTGACAGGATAGATAGTGTTCTTGTCATCTGCTTAGGTATCACATACCTCTATATACAAATATTGGTTGCACCATTACTTTAATTTCGTTTGTGAAACAAGTTGTTTCACAAAATCATGATGTTTTTGAACAATTTCATATAGAGTACTAACACTCTGACAAACTTTTCTAAACCAGCCAAATTAAAATTTTTTAGCTCTAAATCTAAATGGTTGGAAAAAAAAAATTGTTATATTGAAACTGATAAACCTGGTAGCTGACTCACGAAAAAACTTATTTCCTTCAATTAAGTACTGTTTTATGACTATTATAGTGCTAAAACTGTTTTTAACAACAGCGATCACATTTTTGTTGACTATAAATTGCCAGATGTAATTCGACTCTGCAAAATTAATTGATCAAGTGATTGCTGATTAATAAGAAATACACGAAGACCAAATTAAATCTAGTCACGAAAAAATAAGTTATATTTTGAAGTCAATTGTTTTATTTGGAAATTCCGACAAGATTTCAGAGGTAACACTGGTGATAGCCAGTATCTCTCTGAGATTAAAAGACCTTTAAAAGATTCCAGTTTGAAAAACTTTGTTAAATTTTAGGTTTGATGCGGAGTTCCTTGTCTGCTAGCAGAGGTAAAGAGAACAGGATGAAAAAATAGAAAGGGACAGAGAACAAGGAAAAAAACATTTAAAAGCCAATATAGTTATTTCAAAAAATATGTGTCAATTACGGAGAAAATTAATTAGCGACAATAAAAATTTGGATTTTAATCAACAATATAAATCATCTACAAAAAAAATTTCTTTATTTATAATAAAAACGTATAATAAAAATGTGTACAACATTTAGCTAAAAAAATAACGTCAAAAATATCTACATGTAATCTAAACCTGGCATAGGAAATTGTAAAGAAAATTCATTGACTTCTTTACGTAAGTGATCAACCTTGGCTACGATTGAATCGTCAGCATCGATGACAGCCTTGAATTCTTTGAGCGTTTCTAAAGAAAAATGTATTGGGAAATATAATAAGACAGGTGTCAACTCAAGAGTTGTTCAAAACGGTCTGAGCACTACGTTGTTTACTTTCCAAAACCATATTTACGTCTTAAGTGCTAATTTTTATTTCAAATAGCAAATCATATTAAATAGTTTTTTTTTAGTTAGTCGCATAAAATACTTTCTGGCGAAGCTCAAATTTTATTTTCATCAATATCCTTTTTTTTTATTTTCAGTACTAAACTAATAAAATATTCTTACAAAAGAATTAACTATATGTGTAAATTATTACCAAGCCGTAAAAAGTTTTTTTATTTTTTATTTTCTTTTTTCTTTTTTTTTGGAAAAAACTTAGTCTCAAAATTTTCTCCACGCGGAAGAAATAGTATTTGCTGGATTGAATATCGCGAAACTTTCTCGACATTAAAATAACCCAAAATAACAAATAAACATCCTATGCTTAATAATTTATAATTTTTTTTAATGATTTCTCAACAATGCGTTGTAAATGTAAAAACTCCATTGAACCAATTTTTTTTTTTTTATTGATTTTAATATGTCAATTACCAGATAAGAAAACTATCGCTATTATACTATCTTTCCAACAAGTTACATATGCCTTCTAAAAAAATTTTAAATCTAGCAAATCCCACCAGGAATTCTTTTGCATTAAATTTACTGAATAGACAAGTAGCTTCATGTAGCATTCCGACGTGTTCCTGATTTTCGAAAATCCTTATTAATACATCTAGACTTAAAAGGTAAAGAGTAAATATCAAAGGAAGAATTTACTCAAGGAGATAATCCTGCAATTCACCTTTATGGTCTAGAAACTGATTGCCTACAGGGATCACTTAGACAAATTTGTTTGAAAGTTAAAAATTTTTGGCTTGCAAAGTTTTTGGGATAACATTACTTTGAATGGATTTAATATTGACTATGACGGCAATCAGTGCAAAGTTTGGGTTTTTCCTAAGATGAATAAAAATTAGACAAACCACAGAAGCCATTCTCGAAATCAAATCTGTTCCCAATTTGCGACATTCCTGATTAATACATACAGAGAGCCAATTATACCAATACTAGCAGGAAAATAATGTGCTCAGATTTTTATATCTTTTTTAGAGGTCCTGTTTTAAGGAAGAAAATAATTCTAAAAGATAACTTAAACTATAACTCGTCCTTTAATTAAAAAAATCAAAAAATCGAGGCGTTTAATTCCAAAAATCATCGATATTTCCAATTTTTTTTTAAAGAAAAAATATATTATAAACTATAGCTTATATAAAATTTATTTAGATAAAATTTAATATACTGGAACATTAATACTGGTTCTCGAAGATAAGATCTAATGATCTTCTACCAGTCATTTATTTATTTCCCAGCTATAACATCATTATTTTTATGTAATTATAAAAGTTATTCATGGAAAATATAAAATGTATTTTAAATTAAGCAGGTAAACAAATAATTTCAATAGTCTTTAGAAAAGGTAGATACGCGATTTTGCTAACAACACACCTTAAGCTGCATTTGCTGCGTTCGTCTATAGCCAACAGCAATGTTTGAGGCCTTAAATACAAACTGCGAGAAAGAAAACTTCAGAAACATAATCAGAATTTCACAATTGAAATATTAATGCTTTATTTAAAAAGAAGCTATTAGAAATAATCATCGCCACATTACCAACAACGGCTGTTACATTTTGTTAGTTGAAAATTTTGGCCAAACAATTTGAATATGATTGCAAACAGCCATAACCAATAGATGGGCAGTCCGCAAAAGAACTAACCAGAGACCAATCAGAGACTGGAATAAGGGACAAAAGCGTATGAAGGGATAAAATTTATATTTCAGTATTATGATTTATAGTGAAAAATCACAATGCTAACACAAAAGTTATTAAAGCATTGGGATCGATGTATGAGAAACTAGAGAGTACTTAGAAAAACAAATGAAATGAGAGGACTAAAAATATAGAGCACAGAACACTTAATAGTGTCATGTCCAGAAGATAACAAATTACGGGTAAAATATAAGCAAGTTTCATTTTTAAATAATCCAGTAGAGATTGTATTCAGATCAACGTTGGATGTTTATTTCGGTGAAAAAGGTGTTTCTTTATTAAAATTTGAAAGCTGACAATAAAATCTTAGGTGCGAACGTCTTTTGATGAAAGCAGAAAAAAATTTTTAAAAGAAAATTCGGTTCTCCATTAGCCGAAACATCCAGGCTAAAGCCCAAAAGTATGATTTCTTTGAGAAAAAAAAAAAAAAAAAAAACCGTAAATAGGATAATTTCAAGAACAAGAGGAATGAGGAGTATGTACTTACTTGATTTCTCTTGAGCTTGTAATCCAATCTCTACTCCTTTATCTAACAATTCAATGACTTTTACAAAGTCGTTTTCTTTGAAATCTCTTGATGATAATGCTGGTGCACCTAAAAAAATGTTAATGTTGTCGTAATTCAATTTATAAAACTATGATTGGCGGTAGTCACTTCACTTTTATAAAATGCCTGAATAAATGTGAAAAGCTTCATATGTTATCTGTATGCCAGTGGCCAGTCGCCAACTAATAAAAATAACTTTTTATTAAATTCATAATTTGTTTAATTAAAAATTTAACTGTAAAAAAGTGGATACAAGATCCTTATTTAAGGAGTATTTCAGTTATCAGAAAATTTCAATACCAAATTTAATTGAAGATGAACTACACCATCGCCTCCATCATAATTCCATCCTTCGATTATTTTGAAGGCCCTGTAGATTATCACATGATAAAATTTCCAAACCCGTGTATTGGCTCAATACATTCCAATATAACACATCTACTAGCTTTGTAAATTAAAAAAATTGAATATCATACTAACCAGTTGATTTATAACTGCAATGTAAAAGACAGCAATTTATCTCTGAAAAAAATCTAAAGACTTTAAATTTATCATACCTAATCGTAGACCACTTGGTTTCATAGCACTAACATCACCAGGTACGGTATTTTTATTAGCTGTGATGTGCGCAGCATCTAGCACATATTCAACACGAGCACCATCAATTTTCTAAATAATACAATAGCATTATATTATTGGCAGTGGTCTTTAAATGCAATTAATGTGCCGCTCCACTTTGTGATTTATTTTTCTCTAAAGATCTGGTAAAATTTGTCAGTAAGAACCTAAGAGGCTGGCCAAAAAAAAGAAAAGAATGTTAAGTGCCTGAGAGACAACATTGTTTTGTGACTTTGCACACATTTTAAGGATATTTGCAAATTTTATTTTGATGTGATTTTATGAGGGTAACAAAACAACAAAGGTGAGTTAAAAAAAAAATACTTGAGTTTTCGCAGGAAGAAACTTTTGCCGCTAGCTATTTTAAATAGAGAAGATGAAACTTTTTATTTAAAAAATTAAAATATTTTTTAAAACGACATTTGAAACTAGAGAATTATTTCAGAAAAAGTTTAATTATTCAAATGATACCAGAGAATACAAAACTAAAAAACTTCCAGCTATAATGTTAAATTCATTCTTGAATTACAGAAAACTTTTGAATATATTACCTAAGGGTTTATTCAAGAGTTACAGCGAATTATTTACCAAAATCAATTTAGAGGCTTATCCGGGGTTAAGGACAAAATAAATCTATTACAGTATACCTAGATTTTAACAAATGAATTTTTGAACGATGGTGTAAAGTTACATAAAGAAAAACTTTCTACCAAACCCACGAATAAACAACGTTAATTAGCAGAGTAGAGGAAAGATATTTGTTCGAGCTAAATTGTAAATTCTTTAAAGACCTACTAATAACTATACACAATATAGTAATTATTCATGAAAATATATGCTTGAAACTTGCAAAAGTTTATGGAAGTATATATGCAACTCACTTTTGGTCTTAAATCCACTAACAAAAGGTGATTGTCTGTACCATCTAAAAATAAATATTTGGAAAAATCGATTTGGCGCAAAATGTTTTAAAGTGAAATAATGGTAAAATACACAAATATTTAGTGACATCATTAAAAATAAATGGAAGGTGGAAACCTTAATTTTTTAAATAAAATGACGCATGAAATTACGCCAGACAAAATTTTAAAAATTTCGAAATTAAAATTTTAGTACAGCCAGAAATTCTTGAGAAAACTCAAGAAATTCCACCTACAGTTTTATACAAAAATATAACAACCTCATCGACAAACAAAAGGTTTCAGTAGATGTCCACATTAGTAAAATAACAAAAAAGAATTATAACTCAAATAGACGTTTGCTGACAAGTAACAAAGTCGCAAAAGTGGCTTATAAATCACTTTTTATAAAACATTCCTACTTGAAACAACGTCATAACCACGGGACATAAGTTCTGAAGCCATTGCTTGCGCATTTCTCATTGTCTGCAGTTGATATTCTTTAAATTCAGGTCTTGTTGCCTATTTTCAAAACATGCAATACAATTATTTCTTGGCTAAAACCAAATATGTTCGGAATATATATTTATAACAGTGCTTAGTAGGAAAAAAGGGTAAAAAAGGTAAAAGGAAAAAAAAAGTTAAGAAAAGTGATTTAGAACTAAAGAGAAACCATATTCTTACAAATATATTAAAAAATTATATATATAAAAATTAAAACATTAAAAAAAAGTGAAATAACTACATGATGCAGGCTAATGCAGTTTCCCAAATAATTGAGAGAACAGTGTTTTTACAAGCATTTTTCTATCAAATTCTTACTTAATCAGTATTTAAAACCATAAAACTAATTATGAAAAACTGAAACCGAATAAATTGTGCTATTAGTGAAAATTTATTCTCGTTCAGTTTTAAATAATTAAGTCATGGAAGTTTTATAGTCTGGAATTAATTTGCACATTCTGTCTACAAGCTTTGACAAGTTAGTTCATTAAGTGCATTTTTTTTTGTAAAAATATGATAATTTATCCAATAAAGGTTTATAAGCACCGAAGATAAAATTTAAGAAATATACATTTTTTTTGCTATGGGTGTGCACAAAATTTTAGCGGTTATATTCGAAACTTTACATACACAGTAATATTTTTATTTTATTCTCAGCATTTAACATTTCAGGGCTCTCACCAAAAATAAAGTCAATAATTTTTTAGACACAAAAATTATGACACCGCTGAATACAATGTTAACAATGTTAACAAATATTGCTATTGCTGTTCTCGGTCAAAAACAAAAAATACTTATGACATGTTAACAAAAGCAGGTAAAAAATAACAACATGACCAACGAAACACCGCAAAAGGTTACAAAGCTTCTTGGAAGTTTGAATTCTTTTTTCTTACAGTCTCATAATACTAAGTTCAGCTCTTCTTTTCACCCTTTTTCAATCTTAGCTTGGGTCTTTTCAATTTTTTTTCTCTCCAATGTAGTTGAATCAAAACATTCTTTCAAATCATTGTTTATTTCCAAGATCCTATTTTCAGCAAATGCAATTGCTGATTCCAATCGGTTCATTTCGCATGATTTCCTTTTTTCTTTTCTATGATTCTTCATTCCTTTGGCTATTTATCAAACTTTTCTTTTAACCTTCAGTTTCTTTCCTTTTTCTCTTCCTTTTGCTTTCAGGAAGTTCTTATATTTCATGCTGGCAGATGAAAAAAAAAACTGTAAGACTTGACATTTCAATATTCTATTGAGCAATTCCAAATTGTAACACATATTTTGTTTTATTTTCTAATTGGCTATACTGAGCTGCAATTTTCGATTCTCAGGTAACATCCTTCGAAATTACTTTTTATTCACTGGTGGACGATACTGCATGATTTCTTTCCATTATACTCATCACCTGAACAACTTCCGCTGTTCTAGCCTGTTCATTAACACTGAAAGAACTTTAATCACATTTATCAAAATACTAAGACCATAATTATGAGAAAGGACAACGTGAAACAGAACACTCTAGACAATAACACTCAAGAGAAAACGATAACAGTAGTTTAAAACTGCCTGCAGAACTAGACTGTCCCAGTCTAAAGCTTAGAAAAAATAGATTTAACTTCCCAAGAAGAAATTTATTCCTTTTTCACAAGGTATCTAGTTAGATAATTACAGACATCTTACAAACAAATGATGGAAAATAACTTTTTTTTCAAAAACAAGTTCACAAAAAGAAATACCACACATAAATCTAAAACTAATAAAAACCTATTGACAACAGCAACAATAACAACAATCTTTTACCAACCCAAAAAAAAAAAAAAAAAAAAAAAAAAATGCAAACAACAACAATAAACCATTTATGATCAAAGATTGAGGTGCTTAAAATAATTTGAGTCTCATACAGACATCAAAAACTTCCCCCTGACTCAAATAAAAATTTTCCTTGACTTTTTATCACCAAAAGTATATGCTATTTATATTAGGATATGGAATAGTACATTTGAAGACCTACCTGTAATAGGCCAACACCAACACCAGCCATTGAGTGGTTATGAGGACCACCTTGTAAACCGGGGAAAACTGCCTCATTGATTGGCTTCTCTAAGTTGTACAAAACCTCTGTAACGAAATACATGTCATATGGACAACAGTGAAGATTTTTGGCAAGATAAGCCGATCAACAAAAATATAGACCATGTGAATAAGGGGCCTAGGACCACATAGAGGGTGAATAAATTTATTACTGCTTTTGAATAGTATTAACTATAAATTTTCACAATCAGGATAGTAAATGGTCTGGTGAGGTGGCAATCACTTATAGTTAGCCTTAGTTGTAGGGAATCTAAATCTTAATTTTGACGTTTCATAGGAGCTTCTTAAGGCACACGAAAATAGTGGCTTAACAGATTTTGTTATAAATTTTGAGATATAAAAGTGCAAAGTGCCTGAAATTTTCCAGAAATTAAAAGAAAATTTTTTATATCCCAAAAAAAATCTCCAGAGGTTTGGAAAAGAAAAAATACCAAAAATTTTGAACTAAAAAATTTTTTTTCAGAGATTTCTATAATATACAACAATCAAACATTAATACATAGCCGTATTGGTTGAATATAGACATATATACAGCATGTAATTGCTAGATGCGAATTTAATACAATATACCACTTTTCAAAGCTAAAAAATTAATTTCAGGTGGTAAAAATCTTATTTTGAACTAAAAACTACTTTGCTCATGCTCAAATCAGATAAAACATCTTTTTTAAGTTTGCATAAAAAGTTTTTCAAAATTAATTACAATTATGAAAAACCTTCAACCAGTGATAAAAGTTATTTTCTGGGGTAAAATGGCTTATTTTAAGCATAAAATCAATTGCATTTTATGATTGAATATTTCAGGGGGTTCGAAAGTTAATTTAAATGATTGTTAAACAATCAAAATAATATTTTGAATCATTACCAAAATTCTATTTTATGAGTAGCAGCCTTTCGCTATCCAAACTTAAAATGTTAGAATATTCATTTTATAAGCGGCTAAAAAACAACATGAGAAAACAAGACGTGATCATCAACATAAGGAACAATGCGATTTAGTTCCATCGATCTTGGATAATAGCACGCATGGCATACATCTAGAGTCTTGCTATAAAAAGTTTTCACTAATTCTAGCTCGTACTACTACAAATACACCATAGTAGAAGTTAAAATAGGATCATGTCAATACACCAAATCCGTTTGTATATCCTGAAACGTGTAACATAATAAGTGAAAACACCAAGTTAAACACAACAGGAAGTGACTCAGATTACAATAACATCCTTTGAAGCACAGGAAATGATTAAAGTAGCTGCAAAGTCAAAAGCCTGTTCTTAGAAATTAAAGAATTAGATCTGATCACTAAGGATTTTTAAATGCATGATCATTGCCACAAAAACTTTCTTAAAGGATTTAATAAGAAATGTTTAACAAGTTTTAGAAAACGAGAAAGATAACAAACAAGATATCAAAATCGATGCTAATTATCAACTGCATGGAGATTTTGAAGCAAATAAATCGTTCATAGAGGAATCTATATTTTGAAAAAACAATGCTATATCAATGAAAAGTATTACATAACATAAATGGAATTATTTATGATACATGTCATAGACATAAACTTAAAATTTGTTTTAAAAACAAGTTTTTTGGAATGTTGACATTTGCTGAGGTTGTTTTAACTCATTCAGCGCGTCTATGAAAATAGTAAAATATGTGGTCACAAATTTTGTGAATCAATAAATTTAGACGAC
>JAUZNK010083332.1:0-13024 GCA_035046665.1 Euphysa ruthae | reverse complement strand
TATATATCATATATTATATGTTTATACATATATATATATATATATGTATTCTATCTTTAGGGAAAAAACAAACTAAAAAGTTGGAAATGAATGTCAGCCATTGTTAGACGAGTCTGAACCAACAACAACTATGGGCAAGCCTAACGTAAAAGCATATACATTATAGGCATAGTTCCAATCTGCTTAGCAGGTGTTGCAAAGATAGTGATAATTATTGTTAGTGATAATTAATGTTAAATAATAATAGCGAATAGACTTACTAAATTTTGAGTGAAAAGCGTATGGAATAGGTAAATCCCATTTCGAAGATGTCACAACCGACTCTCTTTTAGTTAATGTTTGATTATGTTTTTGGATTTTTTGACCGTCATCATACCGTCCAAAAATATTAGTCTCTTCGTTATGGTCTTTAAATTTTATATCAAAATGGTCAATGTAGCTGGTAAAAACATCTAAATAAATAAATATATATTTGTTTTACACCGTAGAACCGTGGTCAACCTGCTTATTTTGTAAAATTTTGAGTCCTTTAAACAATGAGGTTTGAGATGTTTGAACATCGCAACGAAAACGGGGTTAAATCAAAGAAGATAATTATTCGTTTTTTCAGGTGAAGGGCGCCATGTTCGCTACTGCAATACCAGTAATAATAAGACAAGTAAGCTTGCTTTTTAAGAAAAATATTTTTCCTATTGCTGAAACTAAAACGAAAAAAAGAGTTTTTTGGACAGATTTGATACAAAGTTTTATTTGGCTCAGCGTACACAAAAAGCTATCACTATTATCTATCACTTTTGTTTGTTTTGTAATTAAAACGGGTAGCACACCTAGTAAAAATCTTGGAGCCATGAGGACACCAGAATTTAAGCACAATATTGCCAGATAAAGGAATTTTACAATGTCAACTTTTTTTTTAGTAAATCCAATGCTCTAACATTAATTTTGTTTATAATACATTTTAAGGCGTTTTGTCAGCGATTCTCTATGTGAGGTGACGCCCTATGTATGGTGAGACCGGATTTATTTTAAGCTTTTATAGCCTTGGAAATAAAACTATAGTGACACTTTATATCAAGCAAGCATCATCATATTTTCGCCACTTCATTGCATATCTGTAACTATATTATTTTACGATATTATATTATATGAAGATTTTCTATTTAAATAAAATTTTAAAGGACATAAGAGCTTTAGTATCTCTTTTTTCTTTTTGTCAGAAAGTAGTCTTTAGAAATTTCTGGTTAAATAACCGAGAGTGTCTAATTTCGTATTGGTAATGTTCTAAAAAATAAATATAATTTAAGACATTATTATCATTCTCAATAACAATTAAAATAAAATTCAAAACAGTTTAAAATAAATTACTTAAAGTCGTATATGAGATGCAGTAGTGTTGATAATCGAAGAGTAACTATGGTATCGAGATTAGCATCGCTATTTAGTGTAAATATTGCAGACTTGACCCCCGCATACACCATAGGAAAAATTTTTTCAATGTAGAACTGGAAAAGTAAATCAAATGTTACTTTATATTTTAAAACTTGAATGCTGTTGTAAACTAACAATGATACTAGAAAAAGGAAAAACAAAGTAGTGAATAAGCATAAAATAAAGCTAAAAAACTTATTAGCATAGAGAACAAAAAGATAACTACAAACCAGTGCTACTTAAATTCTAAAATTCTAAAACTTTAAGAAGTGAAATGCCCCAGATTTTTGTTGAAATTATATTCAGATCAATATGCATGTTCCAGCAAGATATTTGAGAACAGCTTGGAATACAACTGCGAAACACTTATTACTACTATATAAGATTGCGTAACAAAGCTTGCCATAGTATCAACCGTTTTGTCTGAAGTTAATAAATTGACAACAAGTCCAAAGCACTAAACATTACTGTAATTAATTTACTCTAATAATAATAATTTTTTTTTTAAATAATTTTTAAATACAAACAAACTAAAGAAAGAACTGCATAAATATTTGATTTGATCAAATAAAACTTCTTAATTTTTACTGAAATTTTTACTAAAACAAAAAAACTTTCATAATGGTTGTGCTATTGTGCTTCCTTATTTAGAGGAAGACTTTACATTGGATTTTCATGACGCTCTAAGATAAAATATCGATACACAATGGAAAAACGTTTTTCAATTTGTCATTTGTGTGTACAATGTTTAAAATGTACTGACAGTTTTTGAAATCGAAAAATTGGAATAGATATAATATACCTATCAAAGTTATAATTTTATTTTAGGCTCAAGAAGAGAAAGAAGATTGGGCCTCTTTGAATAAAGAAATAACTTAATAAGCTTCCTGTCAAAAAGTTGTTTCTAGTATTTATCAATAAAAACTTCACACAGAAGAAGAAAAGATGAAGATTTAAATAGATGTGTTTTTATAAACTATCTCCAAGGTCTGCAAACGTCACAAAGCTTTTATTGTTTTATCACATTTTCAAACTTTGTATGTAACTCGGAACTTTTTTGCTCAAAGACAACCAGACCACTTTAGAAAGCCGCATCTATAAACATTGTAATTTACCTTCGATTAGTCAACCAAGGTCACTGTGACTTTCTCTGATCTAGGAATGTTTATCGTCCGTAGATAAGAGAATCTTCGCCAGAAAAGTGTCAATACCTTATTCTTCATAAAAACGAAATCAAAGGATAAGCAAGGAAGAAAATCCTCTTTATCATTTTATGATAACGTTTCTAAAAGAGTTTGTTGAATATCATAAACAGGCAAATTTATATGAAATTACGTAATCACACGTTGAAGAATGGTTATTCTAAATTACGACTTTTTTATAGATTACAATTTATTTTAAATTATTTTTCCTGAACGGCTAGATCAATTATAGTAGCTGACAAACACAGAACCTAATCAGTCGAGGTGGGGAATTCTAATAATGCCTAAAAGTCAGTCATAACTATGGTTATGACGAATCAACTTGTTGGGATGGCTGATTTTACTTGGTGTGCCAAAAGCCTATTTTGGAGGAGAGTAGTGCATACGAAACTAGAATTTTGAAAGAGGTAGGTTGAACAAGTACATTTAAAAACTTTCTTCTTCTTATTATCAATTCTTAAAACTGTGCACATATGTCAAGTACGATAAAAGAAATCTATTGGTGAATCTATTGGTTTGTTGAAGTCATCAATACTTTGATGACGTCATCAAACATTTCAAAATTGTTTTTAAAATGTTTGGAAATTTATCTGTGGTAGAAAATTGAATTTTTAAATCTGTTTATTTTTGTTCACTTATTTATCTTCATTTATTTACTTCCTTTATTTTAGAAAAAACTAAGAAACAAAAACCAAGTCAAGCCATTAAAAAAACAAAAAGTTACTGACGTCATCAAAAAAAAAAATTGAAATGTTCCAAGTTTTGCTTAATGGTTGAGACACAGCTATTTATCTATAATATTGATTTTAATTATTTTTAATTGTCAAATGGCAATATTTTGTTACTTACTATTTACTTGCTAATTTATCGTTAGTTTAATCGTTATTGTTTATTTGTTCTCAATCAACTGTTCTTTAGACTAAAGAATTCCAGTATAGCAATGTTGCAAATTAAAATGAAATAGCAATGTCGGAAGACAATTTAGAGAAGAAAAACCTGTTATTCCAGAAAGAGAATTCTATGCAGTGTGTTATACAGAATAGAGAGAATGCAAAGTCCAAAATCACATGATTTAGTGATAGACCTTGGTTAACTGTAGCAGAAGCAACAAAGGTTCGTGGAGATTAGATTCTTGCAGGTGAAGAACAATTATATTACACTAAATACGACACATTTCTGTTCTTTACAGTTAGTGCCAGTTGTTACATGTAATATGGAAATTTGTTGTTATGTCACTTTATTTTGCGATACATTGCATTTATCATTAACTGCAAGCAAATGCCTTATATAAGTGGTGATTTACTACCAACTACAACAAAATTTGATGTTCTACAAAGAAGCAACTAAGTAATAATTCCGTTCTCCAAAATTTTTATTAGCATTTTCAATTTGCTATCATGTACCCGTTTTTAAGCTAAATGATTGCAGGTAAAGTTGTATTATCTGTCTTTCCAGGTGTCCAAAATATTTTTAGCAATTCATATAGCTACCACAGATAATGCTACTAGTGTTATATTCTTAAGCGTCATTTAGAGTGCCTGAAGTTAAAACTGGCAACAGCTGAAAAAACCCAAGAGCCTGTTTGAAAGAGTGTGAGAAAGCCAAGGCAAAGTAGAATGTCTTCTTTTTTGCTATTTCAATTTTTTATGATCCAAAAAGAGACAGAAAATTTTATTAGACTTTATTTCTCACTCAAATTAGTTCTCATTTTAAATTTACTTGTCAACATTTACCCCATTAAACAACGCTTAGTTTAACAGACAACTCAAAAAAGAGGGCAACTAGTAGAAGTATAGTTTCTGCTCATTGAACACTCCACTTTGGTTAAATTGATCATTAGCATTAAATTCGTATTACAGATAGAGAAACGTGAGTATTTTATTTGCTACAAACACTTGTATAAAGTAATTAAGCACCTGTTGTGGAAGCACACGAATTGAGTTATTCTGTTAATAAACAATCCTCAAATGAATAAGAGGAATATTTATTAAAGAAAATTAAGGGCTGAGCAAAATCGAGCGGTGACAAAAGAAAGGACTTAACAGATCCATTTTCCACCTGGCCTCCTAAAGAGGAAGAACTATTGTCAAAGGAAAATCATATTCCATATTTGCTTGAAACTTTCTTACTGAATGCCCTTTAAACTAAAAAAAAAAAAATAAAAGATCTCATCCGTCTCATCTGTTCTATTAGGCAAGATTTGATACACAACTCAACTAACGGCCGTTAGAAGACAATAAAACGAGCAAAGTTGGAAATTTAGTTCAAATGTAAAACTGGTTCGCGTGATGTAGTAACTTGGTTAAACAGATTTCGGCACAATGTGTCATATAATGATAACAATTTGCTGGAAACAAAGTGAACTGAAGACTAAGCCAATCAAGTGGATGCAAAATCATATATATGTCTCAGAAAACATTTAATTAAACACCTTCGTAACTTTTGTTTACGACAACTATACAAATGGGATAGCAATCCAGTTAAATCAGGACTTACCGGCTAATTTACAAAAAATTATTACTCAAGAATCAAATTCATCGATCCAACTTCCTTATCACAGTGTGAGAACAACTACTATATTGTGATTGGTAGTGACGTATCAAGTACTGAATAAAGTGATTGATAAATTAGTAACAAACCACATCAAATCATCTAATAATCACAATCCAGAGATTTAAATACTTCAGTCATAAACCTCTGAAGATTTTTTGTGTGGATGCTCGTCCTTTTTTCATGTGAAATTATTTCCTTTAATAAAATATTGATGACTTAAGCAAAAAACGAATTATTGATTGATTTCTTTTGTCATATGTGTAAAGTTTTAAGACTTGATAATAAGTAAAAAGAAGGTTTAAGTATATTATTTCACCCTACCCCGTTCAAATTTCTGGTATCGTATGTACTACCTTCCTCCAAAATAGGTTGTTAACACATTGTTTGAAGTAAATTCAGCCATCCCAACAAATCGATTCTTCATAGGCATAGTCTAACCTGACATTAATAGAATTTCCCACTAGAATTTAATATAAAGACTTTGATTAGCTTTTTTTTAGTTTTTTCAGCAGTTACTACTGTAGTTATAAACAAAATTGGTTTGTTTTTCTATCTTGTAGAAATTATACAAAGAAAAAATTTTTTGGGTTTCACAGACAACAGTTTATGGCAATTTTTTGATCAACAATTCTAATATATTAAGTAAGGCTTTCATTGTATTATTCCCTCTGGGAATAATTAACGAGATTCGTAAAAATTGCTTTTATTTCTGTCTGACCAAGTGCACCTTTAAATTAAAAAAATTTGTTTTAAAACAGATTATATACCATCATAAAAAATTAAAATCAGGTTCATTTAGTATTTTTTCTTGTACTGAATAAAATCATTTTTATATAACTCAGCTAAAAAAATAAACTTACAAATAGGAAATAAAAACAAATATCCAGAAACGACAAAAAGAATAAAAAAATCCATCACATATCGTTTATTGCTGTTCTTCTTCGTACAAATGACACCAAAATAAGCAGTACATATATGTAATAAAATAGTGACGTCAGAAAACGCTAATAACATGAAAACAACCGTTATATATCTGAAGTATTTTTCATCTAAGATGTGTTATATAAACGCTATACGTTTTTTATTTACAAGCCTTATTGAATTATAATGAGCGTAAAGCATTTATAACCAAATTTCAAATTTAAATATTAATTTTAAAGAAGTTGCGAAAATAAGTATTTAACCGCTAACTGAAAAATAAATGCAAATAGTTTTGTCCATTTATTAGTCTATATACTGTTTTCAAAAGAAACAGAGCACCAGACGTTATGAAATGAATATATCGCTTTGTAAGGCACAAAGCACTACGCAGCATATAAGAGCACTTCTTAAAAGTCAGACTGGAAATCCTATGGATATTCTATGATTTTCTTTTGAAACATACGAGTAACATCAAAAGTATGGCTAGATTTCCTTTCCTTTTTGTACAAAAGCTTTTAAATCAGCTTGGACCTGACTTATTTAATTCTAAATCAGTATCAGTATTTAAATCTTCATTGTTGAAGGTTTACCGACCTAAAACCGATCCCATTTTCAATATATTTGATCCTAGAGGTTTAAAGCTTCTTACTCGTTTACGAGTTGGCTTAAGTCACCTAAGAGACCATAAATTCAGACATGATTTTTTAGATACTATTAATCCTCTTTGCAATTGCAATATTCAAAGCGAGGAAACTACTGGCCACTATCTCTTACACTGTCCCTTCTATACTGATATCCGCAAAACACTATTTGACAAAATAATCGATTTAACAGGGCCATTAGCAAGTCTTTCAGACAAATACCGTGTCAAGCTTCTTTTATATGGTGATTCTTCTTTTAGTTTAGAAACCAAGGCATCTATTCTTAAATATGCTATTGATTATCTTAAAGCTTCTGAAAGGTTTGATATAGCCCTGTTATAAATATTTATATTTTTCAAATGCTTGAACCCTGGCACAATTTTAATTTATATTTATTGAAACTTTTACTATTTAGTATATTATTTTTTTACTTTTAAAATTTTTTTTACGCAAGTTCTTACTTGTAAGTTTGTATCATTTTTACGGTTTGGACCCAAGTGTCTTTTTCTATTTTATTTTATGTTTATTGTAACTTTTGAGTTGTTGAATAGAAAAAAAAAAAAAAAAAAAAACAAAAGATTTCAATCTTCTATGTGAAAAATATATGCCTACTATGACAAACCCTCAGTGTTTCATCACAAAATTTAAAATAATTATCTAGCGTTTTTGACCTGGCATGTCATAAAGGATGTCAAGAGACTAAAAAATATAACTAATGATGCCTATCAAAATATTTTAAAAAACTTTCCTCGTTATTATTTTGATAACAAATTTCCACAAATTTCTATTAATTGGTGCTTTTCCAAATGAATTCAAATTGTCAGATATTTTACCAGAACTGAAGAAAGACGATTCAACTGAGTTGTCTAACTATTAGCCTGTTAGTCTCTTACCGGCTTTTTCTAAAGTTTTACATAAAACAAGTTCTTTTTTGAAATTAAGCTTTCTTTATTTCTCTGTAACTTGTGATTAATGAAAACATTGGCCTGTTCTATTTTTAAACCAAAAATTGGGTTGAAGTATAAAATCGAAGGGCTTATTTTGCAAAGTAACTTTTTAAACCTTCGAGAGCTGTTTTATATTACTAATATTTCATACAACTGGAAAAATCCAACATGTTTTACTCACAGCAAAACTATTTACAGGGTACAAGGGGATTAAAGGGCTGTTCATTAAATTGTTAAAAACTATAGAATCCAGTCATCCAAATAATATAAATGATAAATTATCCAGGTGGATAATTTATTGGCTGATTATAAATCCACAGGTATATAAATTAACGAAAAAGCTAAACTTAAAATAAATTCACCCGGTTAAAGTTAAATTAATGCGCAGTTTCATTCATGGGGTCTGAAAGAAAGAGAAAATTTGATATAAAACGAAATTTATTTCCACCCCAATGGATATTAAATGAAACAATACATTGTAATAAAAAGGCTTAGCAATAATGCTATGTTTGTAAACACTTCCAAATTTCAACCCATTGTTATTGGTCACAAAAGTAGCCGGCACATAACTTTACCAGTAGATTTTCAAACCATAAAAAGGCAAATACTGTTAATTTTCGGTGTAACTCTTCTACCTCAGGCAAGCTACGGCAAGTCTACAGATTTATCGGTAAAACCACTTTTTTTCTGTGGGTAAAAAATTTTTTTCAGCTGGTACATAAATTATCGTATGAAAATATAAAAAAAAGGTAACCCGAAGTGTAAAAGTTGTTATGTTTATGTAAAACTTTTTTTTACTTCCATGAGGCATCAAGATATTAAACTGACTGAATTAAGATTCGATATTTAAGGTGGTTCCTCTGTAAATGAACAAGAAAATCTCAGATTTTTTGGATATACTAATTTTGCATCTTTGGGCTCTTTGATCAATTACACAGCCAATTGTATGATTAAAATTGCTAATTAGTACACAATTTTCCAATAAGTAACTATTAAAATTAGAGGTTATTACTACCTGGTTAATATAAATCCCTAGCAACACCGTTTACAATGGTTTTCTGAGATTATTTCAGGCAATATTCACGCCAAATTTTCGCTATATTCCATAAACTGAAATAACTTTCTTTTTCTCAAAGAAGAGCTCATTGGAAGTGGCAACAAAATCTTTTTTACAATAACACACCATTTCCAATTGTTTATTAGTCTTAAAGATAATTTAACAATTGGTGATAAAGGCAAACATAATAAAATAATAGCTAAAACGAAACATTTTAATAATAGAAAACATGCAGAAGACAAAAATAAGGATGGTGTACCCTCCACAGTTGTACCAGAAGCGACCACAACAAAAACGGCAGATACTGATTTGAACATCTAAAAGATATTCCAAAGAAAATAGGACTTGCGCACTACTTCCATACCCACTGTAATGGTTGTGGCTGCAATTTAAATTTTTATGCCTCAAAAGAAGATACGGGAAAAGCAGGAAAGGTCTGGAGAAATCCTACGAGGTAAATGTTAGATCGCATTTGACGTTTCGTGAAATCTGTTGTGGATATAAAACAACAAATTAAATTTGTACAAATACGAATATTCCTCCATCAATGAACAGGTGTTCATTTGAAAATATCAACAGTGACTTACACATACTCTGCATGGGAAGTGAAAATAACTCTATGAATCATGCTGCAGATCAGATACGTAAATCTGCATTGGGAGATATTTATAATGAGGCAACAACCGTTGATACCTCCAATAATAAAGTTGGAACTTAAAGTAAAGATGAAAGCACATATATGCAAAATTTATCACAAAGGAAGTTCGGGGGGAATGGAATCGTTAGGTGCAAAGAATATTCGTTCTATCAGGGTTAGGAAACTCCACTACCTAAAGTACATTAGCGATGGCGATAAAAAAACCTAACAGGATGTGGTGAATCAGAATGTACGTGATTGCGAAGGCTGAATTGAGTTAATCACGTGTATAAGCCAGTTGGTTCATGTCATGTCTCCACTTTCATATGGCAAGAAACTTAGTGGTAAGGGTTGATTAACTGTTATAAATATCATAAATATCATAAATATAGTCATAAATATGTTACAAAAATATTACTTGGTTGCCATCATTGAAAATTAAGGATAATTTTGCAGCATGGAACAATAAATCCCCGCAGTTTCATTTCCTTTTTTTGTGCTAACCAGCATCGGTATTTCCGGTGGGACCAAAATCTTGGTGCAAATACCAAAACTGACCAAGCAACTTGTGTAAACAGATACAAGTAAAATATTTGCATTTTAAATGCGGTTACTGAAATCTTAATTCATGAGCTTAATTTCCCTTAAACTCCATGGTTCTTTCGCTTGCAATAAACTGCCAAAGAGACTAAAAAGATACAAAATAATCAGTAAGTTGATGGCAGAAATTAAATATATTCTCATTCACTGTAACTGTATCATTTGCTCATGATTTGACCACTTTTGTTTTAAATTTACCAGTTTAATTTATTTGTTTTTTGTTGTTAAATTTGGTTTTAATTAGTTTTTTTGAACTAGGATTGTACGTAGTTTTCACGAACTAAGATTGCACATAGCTTTTAGGAACTAGGATTGCACATATTTTTTACGACCTAGAATTGTACATAGTTTTTACGAACTAGGATTGCATATAGTTTTTACCAACTATTACAAATTAAGTTAGTTAATTTTTCCATTTAAAAAAAAAATTATCTCTCCTATGTTAATTTGTCGGGAATGCCATAGTAGCCAGCAGTTGCATATATCACGTAACTTTAACCGGTGCATAAGACTAGCCCATCAGTTAGAGAGCTTACATGCATAGAATGTATTTGAGAAGAAGACTATATTCTTCAAAGGAATGTTTTGGAGAGGAAGCATCCAACGACGACAAACATATGAATCAAATGTTAGAGCAGTTAATTTCGTGAAATTGGTCGAGGATATCATGCAATGCAAACATTTACGCGTTCTATGAACATGTACAAAATTGTAAGGTTATCCTTTGAAAACTGTAATGAATGATTAATATGCGATTATGACAAGGCAGGTAAAACTAGCATGAAAATAGCAGCTAATGAATACAAGAGAAAAGTAGAGAGCTAAAATGCGTGTAAAGAACGACTGCCCTTGGCAGAAAAGTGGACATGTCTCCCTCAATGGTATCATAACAGGTATTCTCGAAGACAAATTTGTTGATACACAAGCATTTTCTAAACACTGTAAAGGAAGTAATACGTAGAATAATCACAAAGGGTTTCTTGCCTATAACTGATGGCAAGCTGATCATATCTGTCATATAAACCATATTAAATCGTCAGGTGCAATGGAAGCGACTGGTGCTATACACATATTTATCCGTTCCGTTGAAAATAATAATTTGAATTATTCGGAATATTTAGGAGATGGAGACACGTCTTCTTTTAAAAAAGTTCTTACAGATGATCCTTATCAGCAATATAATATTCAGCCTACCAAACTGGAATGGGTAGGGCATGTGCAGACTGGAGGCACGTTTGCGTAATAAAGTCAAATGACACAAGGGGAAAAAAATTCCCATTTCAGGTAAAGGAAAACTTACAGAAAGTATTATTAATTCCATGCAAAAGATTAGAAATAATACAGGTAACTTGTATGTTATGAAAAAAGAAGATATGGGCATACTTTGGCACTGTAATGCATTTCCTGACCCATAAAAACGAAATGCTATGTGTCTGAGAGATCCTAAGTCGTGGTATAAATGGCGACTGGACAAATTTAATGGAACATATAAATACGTAGACAAAGTTTTCATCCCAATGTTCATTCAAAAAATTATAAAGCCTATATTCAACGATTTATCTGCTGACGAATAGCTTGAAAAGTGTCTACACGGTTAGACACAAAATACGAATGAAAATTTTAATTCTATTTTTTGAACTGGATGTCTAAATGTCAATTTATTCTGCTGTTATACATTTTAATGATGGAGCAAATGGATTGAAAACAGTTTTTTGTTAATTAGGGTTATTTGGTAAAGTAGCATCTGAAAAAATTTGCTCAACGAGACCAAAAGCTTATTTACCTAATGAAGAGGAAACCAAGCAGCATATTTAAAAGACAACTTAAAAAAACTTTGAACTATAAAAAAGGATACTAAGATAAGTAGAAATAAACAAAAAAAGTTGACTCCTATGTTGCTGGAGGCTTTTAACTGATAATTTATATGTTATTCTTGCAGCTGAAACCTTAAACGTGATTTTCTTTATTTATGTTTTTGTATAATCCGCCTCAATGTAAAATATGATATTTATATTTTGACAAAAATTAATAGGATGAAATTTTCAGAGTATGTTTACGGTATAGTTAGAAATGTTTGTTTGTAGGCTTTTCCAAATTAAAAATTTATTTCAGGAAAAATCTAGTTAAAAAATTAACACGAGATGATTGAAGGTTTGCCGTTTTTCACATAACTTTTGAATAAGAGAGACAAAAAAGAAAAATTATATGATAAAATATTTCTACAAATGTTATTTATATATAGTTAAAATTTCAAAACCATTGTTTAAGTAATTTCTGTGACGGCGTATTTCTTAGTGAAAACACTTTGTCATTATAATCTAGTTATAATTGGGTCATCGAGACAAAATTGTCATATTTTTTTTTGGGTTCTATTTCATAATGTTTTAAACAAAAAAATAAAAATACAATGGTCTGTTATAATTCAGAAACAAAAATGGCTTTTTTTAGGTGTACCACCTTAAAACGCACATTTTACTATTATTTTGATGCAGCGGGAAGATAAGTTAAAATCAACTAACGTTTCATTAATTTATTGCTGTGACCGCAGAGCCAAAATTTATGCTCGGCTAAGCTTCCGAGCAGATGATTGCATGATGTATTATTTCGTAGTTATTATTCATTTAATTTTATTAATGGGAGAAAATGAGAATGTTATATTTATTTAACGTGGTGAACCAACAAATTCCAGAGGCAATATTTCCAGAAGGGCGCACTTGGCGGGTCTTTGACTATTTAGAACGTCCATTTTCGCCTAAGAAATTCGCTCAACCAAACAACATAACCAAATTGAGTTAGCGTTACATTACGTAATAATTTTGCTCAGAAACCCAGAGATAACATGGAAAGTAAATTTCCACCAGAGGTGGGAGTCGAACTCGTTAACTTTCGTTAGTTAGTCAAACGTCATACCAACTCTGCTTGTAGCGAACCGATTGTAATAATCCAGTATAAATCGATTATTGACATTATTGAAGACAGCTCTTTAGTCATTTTAAGAAAGGATTTTTAAGATAAACAAAAAACAGATGTTTTTATAG
>JAUZNK010083321.1:0-13025 GCA_035046665.1 Euphysa ruthae | reverse complement strand
AATATAACTTACTAATATAATAACGTCTGGTTCTCTACAAGCCATATCTGCTAATGCAACTCTTGATTTTTGACCACCTAAAGTAAATTGGAATAGAAAGAGTTTAATGAAATAAAATCAATACCATCATTATTTTAAAAGTATGGTAAAGAATACTCAAACTTTTCATATTAATCTAAAATTTCTTCATGCCTAGCATATAAATTCCTGTGTAGCCTGTCTAGACATATAATATGAAATAAAAATAAAGATTCTCTAAATCCGATGGCTGACAACCTTGAATAAAATACCATCTACTTATAACACCCTACTCATTAACAAATTATTGATTTTCCTTAATGGATAATACATATACTAAATTGTAACTGATTCAATCCTGAGAACAAAATGCAAACCCTAAATTAGTTAGCAAAAGCTGACACAAAAAGATTCTTGTCCAAAGCCATTTATCAAAAAAAAAAGAAAATATCAGAATAAAACACTTTTGCTGACATGATAATTGTATTTTCTGCAATCAGGGAATCTTTTCTCAGGGAAATTTTCTGACGTGAGGGTGGATCTCAGGAGGAAAAAACTGACCTGATAAGTCTTTAATTTTGATAGTATGTGCGTGACCAGCCAACCCAAATCTTCCTAACAATTTGCGAGAATTCTGATAATCCATATTAAATGTACGCTAAAAAAAAATTGCTAACTGTGCAGACATCACTTTTTGAAAGAATATTATTAGTAGTCCTAAAATAGTGACCAACTCACGTGATTATATTTTAAATTGTATTTGATTCTTTGCATGGATTATTTTGAGTCAGGGAGGAGTCCCAGTGACTTCTTAGCACATCTCAACTTTCAAGTTTCACTTAGACAAAGACAAGCTAAGAAATATACCCTAGTATAATCCAACACTCTCAAATCCAAAGATCTACCAATATAACCTGTCGATCCAAAAAATGTGCAGATCTAACGCTCAACATCTGTTGATTTTAAAATCCACAGATCTCAAAATCCACAGATCTAAAAATTCGATAGATCTCCAAATCGAATCCAAAAATCTTTGCATTCAAAGATCTGTATAATTAAAAAGCGAAAGATCTACACATTCAAATATCTAAAGGTGTAATGAGATTTCATGGTGTGCTATGAAATTTTTTTTTTTTTTTTGCTATGACGTGGAATTTATTTGTTGTGCTGACAGAATTTGTGCTTGCTTTGCATTAAAAATCGTGATTTTTTTTTTTGACTACTAGCTTTGCAACAACCCTTGCTAATCCAATTTAAATAGCGCATACAGTTTATATGCAAATAACAAAAAATTACTAAACTTGCTTTTACAAGATGACTTATGTTTAAAACAATTTACCTGTAAATATTCCACTGAACTTTCATGCAATGTTAACTAAAAATAAAAAATAATGTAAAACTACAATGACTTTCTTAATAATTCATATGGAATGAGATAAGAACCCACTTAATGTTTGCTATAACAAAATGATTGAGCAGCTCCGTTTTAGTATTTATTAAAAAAATACAACAAGACCAGCCCGAATACCAAATCACCTTACCAAAACAAATAAAAACAAGCAGACTAAGACTTCACATATACAGTGAAAAATTAGGAAAAAAGAAAATTACGTAAAGCACTACCATTATCCAAAATAGAACAATGGTAAGCACAAAGTTATTAAATATGTTCGCCTTTTTTTCAAAATCAGTTGTAACTTCACCATTTACCTCTAAAGAGTGATCACTAGTATTTTCCCTCTGCCCATAAACCAATTATAAAAAGACAAATATTCTTGAAAAAAGTTCTTGGATCATTTAACCTATTACCAAGTTGTGTTCACTGCTTTCAGCAATCAAGTTAATAACTAAAATACTGTATTTGTAAACGTTAATTTTATTTTGATCTCCCATAACTATTGAGATGCTTTTCATAAAAAAGCAGATTTGATGTAAGGAAGATTTTATTTCCTTTTATTTGAAAACAGATAAAACAACTTGATAATAACATTTCCCAGGATGAATAACAGAAATTTCCTCCCGATACATGTTTAAACCACATCATTCTCGATCTGAAATATTTGGGCCCAGTGCTAAAAAAGAACGTTCTCTCGCTTCATGTAAAATATCAGAAACATATTAATTTTAGGCTGAAAAATGAGCTCTTCTAAAAAATCTCAAACCCACTTTTAATAAAATTTTGATTAGAAAAAGCTAAGAAATTGTTAATGAGAAAATATGTCACGGACAAACAAATGTAAAAACAAACTAAAATGGGTGAGCTCATAGGACCCTCTCAGCTTTTTCTGTGATTTAAAAAACAAACTTCTTCATTTTTCAACTACAAAAAACTTCATTTTCATTTTCACTGAACTTGACATAATAATTAGATTGATCTATTTTTTTGGAACATATATTGAGAGTTTGAGACAAAGAAAAGGACTAAATTCACAATATAATTTTCGATAGTTTTACACACAAAATCTTAGATTGCGTCATCATGAACAAGTAGTCACCATACGGGTTCAAGCCACAGCTTACTTAAAACTACTAAATACCTAAAGGAAGAAAGTTCCACTTGGGAAAAAAATATTTTATGGAGAAAATTATTTTTTATCAACAATTTTTTTTTTAATCTATGTGTTCTATTAGGCGATCAATGGCATAGCCAGAATTTCCACACAAGTTGGATATTGGATAAAATGGTGCTATATGTTACTTTTTTTATACAATAATATTTCACAGATTCAGATAGTTTGACTATTTCTTCCTGAGCAGAAAAAGCTGGGAAACGTTCAAAGGGTGAACCCCAAACACCAACCAGTACTGAGCTGCAATTCAAATGCTGCATTTCTCAGTCTTAACTTTTACTTGTCTGTTATTTTTTTCAAATATTGCACACATTTTTTCAAAACAATATTTTAATCAATCAAGATTTTCCTAATAAATTAAACTTAGAATGAATAAGTACAAATATTTTTCAGATAATAAAAAAATTAGATTCAGCAAAAATATCAATCAACTCCTGTTAACTCTCATAGTTTTAACAGGCCTATAAGGTCTACTAGTTACATCGGTCAGCAAAATCGAATATTTTTCAAATCATGTTGTTTTTCAACTTAGCACCCATGATCATTGTATCAAAATCTTATTTTAATTTACCGTATTTGAAATCATATATGCTTTTAACAAAGTAATACTATACTTCATTATATATCTGATGCTTACAATAGTATATTGCATAGAATATCAAATATTACAAAGTGGTATAGTGTACGTAAAGTGTTTGGGTACTTGGTCCATCACGTAAGCAAATTTCAAAAAATGTATCCTACATAGGCGGTACAGAGAGCACATGCAAAACATTCATTGATAGAATTGTTAATTCTGGTAAAAGTTCAACGTTGAAAATCTCCTTACATGAGATCAAACAATTACATACCTGATCAGAAGAATGTTGGTTATAAAATCCAATTCTCTAAAAAAAAATAAAAAAATAAATAAGAAAAAGGGATTTAAAAATTTATATTATATGATGCAAATATAAGGGTTTTTTTTTTCCTTTTATTTGATTTAATACTCAGGGTTTGTCTAAAAGGAGTCCATCAAGTTTTGGTAAACGATGAGCAGCTGAAAAGAAACTTTTCCAAACCATGTCAGGGCTAAAATGCTCCTAGCTTTCCTCCAAAAAAAAAAGTCAAAATAAGTGACAACAAACCAACAATGAAATTGAATAATAATATCAGTAACAGCTTAATAATAATCACCACTAAAAATTATCTAAACTTTTCTATTTTAAAATTTTTTCTTTAATGCTACAATAACTGAGTATTAGCCTTAATTCTTTGTAGAGAGAGACATAAATTTTTATTTTGATTATAAATAAAAATAACTAATTTGTAAATTTGAACATATTTTATAAATTTTTATAACGTAAAAGTCTTTTGTTTAGAATTTCAAGGTTTTCAAAATTGCCTATATAACAAGAAAAATGATGATAGTTCTTGGGATACCTTTAAAGATGGGCAGCCAAAAGCAAAACTTTTGTTCCCAAACAAAGTAGAAACATTATGCAGTTAAAAATAAAAAGAAAAAAATTGGAAAAAAAATTAATAACAAAAAAATTCTTATATTAAAAACTGCATATAATATTAAAACAAAAACTAATTACCATTCTCGGATTCTTTATTAATTCACCACTAGCCTAAAATATAACAAAAATACATAAAAATCCAAAGCTAATTAATTTAAGAAAACAAACAGAGCAAATCAAAACAGACAGCATAATAGCACTTTTAGCGATTAATATAGTCCAATAAATTACTTGAAAAATAAAAGATCAAATTTTTTGTTATCTCAAAAAAAAAAAAAAAAAAAAATACATAAAAATTACGGGAAATAAAATCACTTTGACAGAATCAGATAATTTCACAATAAAATTTCTTATTCTAACAAAGTTTACACTATTTTATGGCACAGACCAAAAAAACTTTTCAAGCACCCAATATGCACCGATTATCAGATATACTATTTGTCATTATAATGATATTCTGCCTGGTTGTCATCTCTATAAAACTCTAATTTCAATTAAAATTATTTTAATAATGTCATTTTCAGTAAAAAATTACTATATTTTGGCCCAGTATGAAGAAACAAAAGATTAAGACAGGTGGCCACATAATCATCTATGGTTCTCAAACTTCATGAAAAATAACAAAAAGTAGATTTTGAACTCCATTTTTGGTGAAAAAATAGGTCAAAAGAATTTCTCTATGGTCATCCAACTTTTTAAAAAATTTACAAATTCAACTACTTTAGTTTAGCCTTTAGGACTAAATTTCCATATTTAAGCATATTTACTTGGCCCAGCATAAAATAATAAGTAATTCTAACAGATGGCCATTTGGGTAAAAGACTTGAGCGTAGTCCTCTAATGCTGTAAAAAAATTGTAAATAAAAATATAATTATAAATACTCAGAAAATTAAAAAAAAATAAAAATAAATAAAAAAAGTACATGCTCAGATTCAGTAGCAAAATATGACAACTTCTACAGGTGGCCATATGAGTCAAAAGATCCCCTTTAAGATTTTCTATCTTTATGCGATAATTGATAGAAAGATTAACTAGCAAAGATTCACCAGAGCCCCAAAACTTAATTTATTTATTATTTATTTATTTAATTAATTTAATTTATATTAATAAAATACGATATTGATTCTCTTTAATTTTATCCAAAGGGATAAAATCAAAATAAAATGGCTGCCATATCAAAAATATCACTTATTAATATAATGTAAAATTTCAACATTAAAAAAAAAAAAAGAAAAAAAAAAAAGGTAATTTTGAATCTTTTTTCGGGCATACTTACCCTGTAAATTAGTACATGGCGGCTAACATGCCCAATGTATCAGAAATGACATTTCCGAACATGATCCTAAATTTCATCATGATCAGAAAAAAACTTTTTGAGAAAAGTCAAAAAACACCTATTTCAGCCATTTTTTGGCATACTCTGGCAAAATTTTTTGAGATGGCCAACATATTTGATGCGCAACTTTTTGAAAAGCTTGTTGATTTCTGGGCATGTTCTTAAATACACGCACTGCCCCAAAAAAAATTTAAAAATGGCCAACATGCCGAATACATAACAAATATATATACCAAAATTTAGAATATTTTTACCTTTTGAAAAAAGTTTTAAAATTCTGATTTTTTTGGTACTTATGGGTATCCCCCGTCAAAAAAAAAATTTAAGCACAATATATTGAAAACAGAATTTTGTAATATTATCCAAAGCTTCAAAAAAAAACCCCTCCTATGGACCTTTACCTTCATGCAAAAAATCAGAAAAATCAAATTAACAGATACAAAGAAAATTGCAAGAGCCTAAATTTTGGGCTTGATTTAGCCGTTTTGGACAGAAAAAAACCCTTTAACCACCAGCTTGGACAAAATTTAAAAAAATGATTAACAGATTTCTAAGCTAATTGAAATGGATACAGTACTGAAAAATAAGAAATAAAAAATCAAAATTGCCAAATTTTTGCCCCTATAACCAAAAACAATACTAAAGATTTTTCGTGTTTGGCTAACAAAAAAGATAAAGAAAGAAAACTAAGCAAATAACAAAATGATCAAAATATTAAGCTTTTTAAATTTATGTAACAGAAAAAATTTTTTGATAATATATCAGGAAACTTAATCTTGGAATTATGAAGATATTGTCACTGAATGTTAAAACTACTTACCTTTCTTTATTAAACTAGATTAGGTGAAAGTGATAAAAGCCTTCATAAAAGAGCTTATACATTTTAACCAGAACAACTTAAATCTGAAAATTAGCAGCCAATAAATAAAGCATCATCAGACATCAATATACTTTTAATCAAGCAAAATAATATTTATTGATATGGCATCATGTGACTGTCTAATATTTAAAATTTAATCCACTAAGAAATCTAGAACAACAAAGTGTAAAACACGTAAAAACATAAATTTATTTTAAAAAGAATATTACATACAAGGTCTATTTTGCCAGTTAACATTTTTAACAGGGTACTTTTACCAACTCCATTTGGTCCAACTATAGCAACTAAAAATATACACAATGAAATAAAATAAATTTATAAAAGGATCAGTTTACAAGTTGTTTTAGCATAGCTTAGGTACTATATTTGGTTATTTAAAAAATCCAATTAGATATTCGGTGTACAAATAAATGACATTAAACGTTAATAAAGAATTGCATGTAAATTTTAATGAGTGAGAGTGCAAAAACTTTTTTATATCAAAATTTTAAAAATTGATAATAGCTTAAATTAATTAATAGCTTTTTAAAAATATAGGCAAAATGATTAATATACAGGTGAAAAAATAATTTTTAAAGTGGAGTTCATTTAAGAACTATTAATTCAAGAAGAGTTTTAAAAAATAATACAAAAAATTCTAGGAGAGTCTTTAAATTAGAGGTTTTTAAGCAGATCAATATAGTACACCTCACAATATCATTCCACATATTCTAGTTTCTGAAAAGTATGTACTCTATGAATACCATCAAAAATAAATATATTCTGTCCAATTAATTCTAAGCAATGAATTCTTTTACTAGTATTATAGTATAGTCTCTTACTTCTAGTACTCATATCAATACCAAGCTCAACACCAGTAAACAGAAGCGGTTGACCCTCATAGCCAAATGAAGCCTCTAAAAAATAAACAAATATTCAAGGAGATATAAAAACAAACATATACAAAAAAAATATACAAAGTATATGTGAAATCAAATTATCTAGTTCATGCATGTCTGAGCAAGCTTACGGATTATTGTCAGCATGTGCACTGTATAAACAACCTTATACTATTTCGAATCTAATTTTTCCTATTCGTATAATAACTAAAGAAAATCTTTTCAGTTTTTTTTTTTTTTGACATATTACAATCTAAGAGCTGGAGTAGCATAAATTTTTAAATTTGCAAATAAACATGGACAGCTATCACGTTTACTTTTTTTGGTTTAAACTTTAAATATGCCATTTGATAATTTTCAGAAAAAATGAGTGAAATAATGCCAAGAAAATTCATAAAATTATTCAGTACTATATTTGGGAATATTCGCATTTATTAACTTTTAAAAAAATCTAAAATTGAAAAAATGGTGTATTTTTATGTGCCTTTTTGGGGCATTTTTATACAAACACAAAAAATTTCAAGATGGCTGACACGCACAATTTATTACAAATGATATTTTCTGACATAACGCAAATGTTTGGTAAACGAACCATAACTATTTGAGGAAAGTTAAGAAAAGAAAAACTTTATTGGTATCTTCAAGCTTGTCTGCTCAGTATATTAACATCTCTAGCATAAGCGAAAGCTTTAGCATAATCAAAGAGTAACCTTATATATAAATTTAAAAAAAAAGTCTAAAAAATTTTCAAGATGGTGGACATCACTAATATGAAAGTCTAATAAATTAAATCTTTGATCTTTAGAAATATTGGAACTGGTTCTTTGACCTAAAAAGATATTTAAATTTTCAGAAAAATTCCTAGCATCATACAAAACTTAAACTGAATCTGAATACAATTTCTGTAAAAAAAAATTAATTGCAAATACTTCAAACAAAATATGCATATTTTAGGTCTGAACTTCAGGAATTAAAACTTTTTGCAGGTAGACATAAAGGATAACGGATGATAAAATTGATTTACAGTAAATTAGAATTTGTTTATTGTTCAAAAATTGCCTCCTTAGTGAAATAACCATATCCCCATCATGGACTAGTGCAGGTTTCACATGTTTTCACTTTGAAGGCCATTAAACAAATTCTAATGGACAAGAAACCAATTTTATTAAACTCTCCGTAAAATTTTGTTCCAGAAAAATTTGGCAGTGCTTCAGATCTGGAACTGGTTTGACTGCTAAGGAAATTTCCAAAAATGGGGGGAAAAAATGGCCGATAAAAAAACACCATGGCTTTACACCTCACTCTTTTGTGAAGAAAATAACAATGAAAGCGAATTGAACTTTCTATAAGATAACGATTTATCTGGAATGGAAATAGGATGTCCTCATTAGATTTTTTAGTGACAGAAAGGGAGCATCTTTTTTTTCGGCTTTTCAAACCTGAAAATTAAGGAAATGAAAAAACCAATTACTTTCAGATAATGATGAAAGTCCCAACTGCTAAAATAACTCAAAACATCCGTCCTGGTTTTAATATCAAAAAATTGGTAAATGGAAATATTGTCCTTGGAGTATGTTCACCCATTACAAAAATCTACAGCATTGTGGGATTTAGTACTCTATTATCATAAATATACTTTTATTTACAAACACACATTTATTTGTATTCTAATCATCCAAGAAATACCTTCATGTTTTTTTTTTTTTGAAATTTTTTGAGATGTTGTATAGCATGTGAATGGGGTGGAGATTCTTTCCTTTTTTTCCTTTTTTCAGTAGTCATTGATAATAACTTCTAGTTACTTTAATGATTCCCTTTTATTCTTTGTGCGTCATAGGAAAAATTCTAATGAGGGTTACCTGAACTTCTACTTTTTAAACTAACACAAGTTATGACCTAAAGTATAATGAGAAATTTTGTTTTGATTTTCATCAAAATTAAAACTGCTCTATGGTTTATGCATTAGAAGTTTTCTAATGATTTTCCAATTAAGGAGCATCACTAAAGTAAAAAGAACATTTACAAAAAAAAAGATTTGAAGCATGTTTTCTATAGTGTATTATCAACAAGTCAAAAAAAAACTTAGGTAAAAAAATAGGTTCTATTACTAAATATCATTATGGCCATAACTGGTATTCAATTGGAAAAATAAGTGTCAATGTTAAGCTGCTAAAACATACTTTGATTATGCAACAGGGCAAACATCAAAGACAACCAAATTAAACTAATTTTCCTATAGTTCATTTGATTACATCGCATATAGCAACCTACCAAACAGTCTAGTTCCTAAGCAACACATTGACTTTGATAAATAAAAATAACCAAACGTTTCTGTTATTAAATTCAAACTGACAATCAAAAATTTGCTTACCCTTTAAACCAAGTATAGGTGGATTAAGAGGAGGTGGACTTTTAATTGTGAACTTAACTTTGTATTCTTTTGGACGAGCCAACAATTCAGCGTGTTCTTCGGCAGCCTTAATTGTAAAACAAAAGCAAGATAAGACAATTGGTAGCATGTATTCTAGTAAATAAACATGTTTGAGTTATAGGCCTCCTATTAAGTGATTACGGTTAGTTACTTACAAATAAAATCCACCTAATAATGGAAAATTTTTCCTAAAAAATAATTTACCGCTGGGAAAATTTTTTATTTTAAAATGATATTTAAAATATTTCACTTTGATGGAAAATTCAAAACCTTAAAAAAGTTTGAGACCTATAAATTATCCTACAATCTCTGCCATTTCTTAAGATTTAATAAACTCTGCTATAGAATCGTGATAAAAGAAATACATCAAATTGATATTAAGAAGTTCTGTTTACATACTAATTTAAAAGAAAATATCTATGACAGATTCACCAGGAATCCAAAAAAAACAACTAAATTTGCAGGGTAGCCACCAATATAACATTGAAAAATCTCAAAACTGAAATGTGCCTGAAAAAAATACCAAGTTTAAGTAAATGTAAAAATTGAAAAATTGAACATTTTAAGAAACTTTTAGGACATAAGCAAATTTTAATGATTTTCAGGAAACAATTCTCTGAAAAAAAAAATTTTATTTTACTATATTCACTTTTAGGACGTCTGAAGCCACCCTTAACATTATTGATACACAAAAATTTTTTAACACCGGCTTCTAGATCTTTAACAAAATGCTTATATGTATTACCAATTAAAAAAAAAAAAAAAAACAAACAAACCTCTTCCTGTTCTTTCTTAGACATATTTTTTTCTTTTTTACGACCCGTTGTAACTTTTGCTTGTGCTTCCTAGAGATAAAAACGTCAGAAAATAATTTCATTGTATCACATCAATGAATAATTTTCTCTTCCCATCTGAAACTGACTGAATGGCCCAAACTATCAGAAAACGATTTTCTAAAATCATAATTTCAGAAAAGCAAACTTTACCTTTAAAGAATATTAAAGAATACCCTATTTTACAACATGTTTAGAAATTCTTGTCACACCCATTTTTACAATTTTCTTGAAAATACCGAAATTAACAGAAGTGATTTCTGGCAACAATTATTTATAACAATTAATTTCAGAAACCGGTTTTTTCAGCAGTAGGGAAAAAATATGCAGATTCACTATTACACATTTAAAAAGAATATGCATTGATGATTAGAAGGGGAAAAAATCTGATAAATAATAGATTTTAACAATGAGAGTATACCTTGATAATTGTCTCTCTAAAATTTAGTCAAAATTTTTGAAAATCTGTTTATTAATTTAAAATTATAATTTCATGTCTTGATGTAATTCTTAGTTACAAAAAATACCAATAAAATTAGTCAAAGAGCTTAGAGCCATAAAATAGCAAGTTACAAGATAGAAAAAAGCATCTAACTTGGCATGGCTGTTATTACGTCAGGTGGTGATAAGAATATTAAAAGTTTACTACTGTACTCGTATAGCTATGTGTGTAGCAAAATAACTAAAAAATGATAAATTGATAACTTTTATACTTAGGTGACATATTGGGCAGTGAAAGCGGTATCAAAAGAAGTGTTATTATCAGGTAAGTTCGGGCTGGAGAAAACTTAGATGGTTGCTTCCTCTGCTAAATAGAAAAGTTTTGTTGATTCAGGTTATAGGTAGGCTGTATGAAGCATGTGTCAAAAGTGCTATGTTCTGTGGAAGTAAGACATGGGCAGTGAAGCACGAAAATCTTATCACTTAGAAATGAATGACATGATAATGGTTGGGTGGACGTGTAACATCAGTTTGAGAGACAGAAAAGTTTGGTTAGGTTAAGAAGTAGAACGGAGAAGCTTAATTTGGTGAGCAAAGCCAGAGCTAGACTGAGAAAGATATGCCAAGAGACAATAAGGATAGATTTGCTGCAGAGAAATTTGAGCTTTTGCCTAACAGTCACGATTAGACAGCCATTATTATACTCTATTCAACCTATGCTAGGATCGAAAACGAACCTTAGACCAAGGTTGTCATAATGACAATGACTACTACAAAAAAAATGATAAAGAGTATATAAATATAATAAAATTCATTAACAGAAATAGTTAAAAACAATGAGTAATTTAAGCATTATTAGTACCACTTTTTGGCATAATTCCAATCCATTAATGGAACTTTTGGTAAGATTGTATAAGTAATAATTTATCTCTAGACATTAGTTATTTTGATAGCTTAACAAAAATATTGTTATTGAGAAGATATTTAGTCAAACAGCACAGAATTATGCAATATTTATAAACACCAAAATCTACTTTAATAGTTATACTTGTATATTTTAGGTTTCTATTCAAATGAAAAATAATTTGATATCAAAAAATAATTTATCGTATTTTCAAGAAGCTTAAACATAAACAAAATTACGAGATATTCAAGATAATTTTTAAAATATGATTAAAATTCCAGAACATTCCAAAATTATACTATAATTTTTCAAAATATGGCCATATGGACTATTTTGTTTCTTCATAAAATAGACGAAAATTTTGAAAAAAAAAATTTTTCATTTTAAGAAACTGTCAAAACAGAATTTTAGAAAATTTTTATAAATAGATACGCAGTACTGCAGTGAACTGCATTTAATTATTCACAAGTTTCTGAAGATAAACTGAGAACCAGAACTTTTAGTACTCACAAATAGAGTTATTATGATTTATATTAAAATTATGAGGCTGTGTTTGAATTCACTGAAATTTAAATCTTTTGAAGCCGAAAAACCTTAAAAAACAATATAATGAATGGACTTTGTGATTTAAAATTTTGCAACATGAATCAATTACGTCGAAAAATACTTTAATAAACACATAAGTTTCACTTACAGCAGCTTTACCTGACTTCCCAGAATTTTTCAATGCTTTTATTTGTTTTTCCTAAAAATTAAAAAGATATTTAATACAAATTATGTCAGAACATGCTGGCCAAGGTGTAAAACAAATATTCATATATTTTAAAGAATTGCTCTATGTACAACTAGAACTAAATCCCAGTTGAAAACTCTTTCATTTTGATAAACAAGCAAGACATGGGCAAAAAATGATTTATTTAATAGATACATCTATGTTCAATTCTGGTAAAAGCAAACTTAATCTTCCTCACAATTGATTAAAATTAATAAAAATAATTTCAAAAAGCATGCCTTAATTACTTACTTGTTTTTCATAAGCTTTTTCGTGTTCACGTAGCTTTTGTTTATACATTTTTTTAAAAGAAGCTAAAAGAAAAAGAGAGCAAAATTTAAATGTAATTGACCATGAAGTTAAGCCCTGTTTTTGGCAGCAATATTTCCTGGTACATGACCAATAGCCTTCAAGATATATTCCCATTATGCTTCTTGTCAGAAGGGCTTATTCATTATA